>JAUCMU010000013.1:2479115-2508524 GCA_032275025.1 Enteromius treurensis | reverse complement strand
TATATATATATATATATATATATATATATATATATATATATATATATATATTCTATGTTAAAGTTAAATATAGAGTATCCATGTGTGTGGAGCACTCGTGCTTCGAGTGTTTACGCAGTTGTCTTTAGTTAGAAGTTAATGTATGACAACCACTTTGTCTTGGGAAGACACCTTCGAGTTGTGTGCATTTTGGTGTGGCATTTTTTAAGAGATGCAGAAACTTCCCGCTTGTCATAATTAAAAAATGGTGGTGTAGGGTTGCCTCAAGAGAGATTTCTAAAATGGCAGTCAAATTCATGTAGGTAGATAAAAAAATAAATAAAAAAAATAACTGCACGTATAGTGGAAAATGGATATTTCTAGGCCAGTATTTTTTTCAGGACGCCTTGTTTTAGGATATTTATTTTTTAAAGCATAACACGACATTTTACGGATATTATTAATATTATTATTATTCGTTATTGTTACTTATACACAAAAAATAAAAAAGGCTTTTTAAAATGCTCCCTTGGCCAATGTTTCTCTAAACAAACCTATCTCGCTACTCTTTACTTCATGGTCGAGTCAGAGCTAATGAAACTCACCTGAGCACGACCGCGTCTTGCTTTTGCATTTAGGTGTGAAGCTTGAAGCGGATCCACTGAGGAGGGTACCTGGATGAAACAGACCGCCGCCGTACTCGTGTGGCGTGGGAAGAGAGTATGTTGGGTAGGTGGGGATGGGATGGTGCGTGGACGGTGTTTGGGCGCTCATAGCCAGACTTCCCCGAAGAGGACTACATCCCTCCATTTTCATCCCATCAGCGATAGACACTTGGTACTTGATGGAGTCCTTTTCGTCCATTCTGGCAGTGGTGGAGGTCGGAGAAGAAGGGCCGGGGTCCGGTGAGACGTCTTTCGGTGGGGTTGGGGGGAAATTGTAGAGGGGATGTGGACTGGAGTGAGTTGCGGATGTGAGGGAGGAGACGGGATTGGTGCTGGAGCTGCTGCTGCACGGGTAACCGGCGCTGGCGGGGTGCAGGCCGGGCTTGCCGAAGTGACTGACCGCCCAGGCGTTGTGGTGGGCGGCGGAGAGCGCTGCCTTGCCGCTGTCCAGCCAGGGAATACCGGGACTGTGTATGAGGTGTGGTCGGCAGACCTGACTTCCCGTAAGACGAGCTAAGAAATGCAAGAAACAAACAAACAAACATAAAGCTCGATCCGACATGAAAATTACTAGCAACATTTCCGTTGACTCCGCTGTTTTTGCCAAAAACACTAGTTTGTTCCAAAGAACCAATGTTCACATCTCACCTGTTGACTCCGTACTCGAACAATACAAACTTGACATTGAGCTCAAATAAAAGTTAAATATCAATTATGCAACACACACACAAACCCGCGGCTGATGATACACCCTTTCAGCTCAAACTGCAAGCGGACACTTTAAATATATTTTCCTTCGCCTCGACGTGATTTTCCCAACAAGAAACAGACGTAAAATCTCCTCAGGAAACCGCAAAAAAGACAACTTTTTAACGAAGCCTTCTCACAGCTTGTCGTTCGCACAAATTGCACACTTGAACTAAGAAGTTGATCAGGAATTTTTCGTTTTGATTTGGCATCCGGGAAGTGCCTTGATCCCCCTCTCTCTCTCTCTCTCTCCCTGACACGAACTTCCCTTTCCTCAAGTCCATCGCTGGACATTTTCCTTTTCTTCTTATCTTTACATTTCAACACGCGCCTTATGGAGATGACAGTTCACGCCACAGAGAAGAAATCCGATATCTAACACATTTTTTATCTGACACATTTTTGTCATCCTTTTCTTGGATTATTTGCTATCTATCAGACACACACTACTCATAGGCGACACGGCTTTGTGCAAAACAACAACAAAAACGTTTACATCAGCATATATTTAGTTAAGCATGGAGACGTCTCAGCAATAGGAAAGTCCGTAGCTATTAAGGCCGCACTACGTTTCACTTCAAAGCCCGTGAGAGTAAAAGTCATCGAAATCTGTCACACAACACAGTTGTACTAAATATTTAGTTTTCCATGTAGCCAGCAGATGCCAAATATAATCAACAATGTCGTTTATTTACTACCTTTTTTTAAAAGCACAAAACTAGCCCATACAGCCAAGAACCAAGTAAACAATGTCCTTCGCCATAAACATGGACAAGATTATATACTGATGTTAAATATAAATTAATAAAAATACATATTTAACTGTAATAGTAACAATAGGCCTATATTAAATACAGCTTCACAAATACATTTACATTTTGCACTTAAATAGCCTATTAAATAAATGAACAAATAGTAGCCCAGGCTATTACGCATATAATCTTTTTTTCTTGATAACTGTAAATATGTCTAGAAATGTACATAATAAAAGATGCATAAAATAGATATTCTTTCATCGTATGTAGCCTGCTATATTTGACGTAAAAAGCATCTTACCGTGTGCTTGTCCGTATGATACTCTAGCCCGAGAATTGGAGTAGTAAGGGTTCCCCTGCGAGTCCAAGTGATTCAAGAACACATCCACCTCGTCCGGGGGCAGAAGAGGGGCCATGGGCTCCATGTAATTGTGTGCAAGCCCGTGATGATGGGACTCTGGGTGCTGGCCGTTGAGTACCGCGTGATGATGGGCCATCCATCGAGACTGATCGGCCGCAACCTCCATGTCTAAATTGTCCGCGCTCCGAAAATGTTTCGTGAAGTTTTCTAGATGTCTACTGAAAACCTTTCGGAGGCTAACAGACCCAGGAGCACCACTGTGGTCCTTTAAATTATCAAAATATACGTCGTGAGCTTACTGCTTCAGTTGGTGGTTCCCTACTCACTTTTTGCACATGCCTTTATTTTTGGAGAAGTACAGGTCCTGCTCCTTCGCTTTCAACAATGCTCAGGAACACCTGTAAGAGAACAACAAACAAATGCATCTCAGTTTTTTTTTAACGTTAAGTACATTGAGATATAAATATCGTACAATATATTGCCTATGAGCTTAATCGAAAAATGAGTTGCAAAAGAAATTCGCTGCATTATATGCTCAGGCGTACGCGATTTTAAAGAACTATCGAAAAGTACTCACGGCGCAAAGTCTCATTTCAGCACTGCAATCCTTACTTTATTTTTTCCCGTGTTATTCACGAACAACGTTAATCCTCAAGAGTTCTGCTGATATTCGTAATTCGCCACTGGTTTAAATTGTCCACAGCTCGATTGTTAAACTCTCCCTAAAAAACATAGTCTGCGGCTGTCCGGAGCGCAGAGAAGTCTCATTAATGAATTGTGCCTGTGTACTGTCGGATCTGGCGCCAGTAGATTCCATATCTTACGAAGATGGGCGGGGTCCCGGGCTGGCAGTGATGGCTCTGTTAACCAATAGCAGATCGCGATGACTGCCATTGGCTCGGACATCACGCTTTCTGATCTGCCACGGCGACTCTCGGCCTAGTGCTCCACATTCAGAGAGCCAAGAGACTCATCATTCAGCGGAGCAATTTATTGAGACCTTTTTTTTTTACCTTTATTTAGAGCTTCACACTGGTGATGTGTGATAATGTCTTTTTTACTTAAGACTAAGATTGCAAAATGAACTGCAGTTATAAATGTGAAGTCGTATAGTCAGTTTATCCAGACAAAAAAAAAAAAAGATTAAAAAAATTTAAATAAAAATTGCCTAATATTAACCGATATGCCTACTTTTAAACAGTGCCCACCAGCAATGACTTTCATTTTCTCTATCGATAGCCTAAAAAGAAGGGTTTACTGCAGTTATAAACGTTTGTTAAAGAATTTATTAATGTGATTAGGACCTGTAGCCTGACCATTAACATTTGCTTAAAACAACAAAACCTGTATCAGTGAATTGGCACATGCGATATATGCCCAATGCAAACAAACACAAGTCCTGGCACCTCCAGGCATTAATTGGGGAGGAGTATTTTATGGTCTCTAAATTGGGGGCTATTGTTCTTGCGCGTCTAATTGTTTTAAATTAGTTGTCACCACATTCTTCTTGTGAAAACACTGTCTTTGTACGCTGTTTCAAGCGATCAAACGTCACTTTGCATATTAATAGCGGGCCCGTCTCTTGGTGGTGCCGACAGGTCGCATGGGCAGGTCCAAATAGAGCCAATTGGTGGCCATTAGGGCAGCTTCGTTGATTCTTGCTTACAATTATCTCCTGGCAAAACACGCAGCAGGCTAGCCCACCGCAGGCAGAAAGACAGAACGTCGCCAATTAGCTTGATAAGCGTTTAGATAAACTGTGGATACAAGTTAGTCAGCTGAAGACTTCATTTGTATTTAGACTTTATAGCTTTCACCTCTCAACCTTAAATTTGCTGTCTATCCTATTTATTCAGGACAGGTTATCTGTCCTACTCTACACGTTTAACATTTTTTGAGAGTTCATGCAGCTGGAACTCTAATTCAATATATATATATATATATATAAAATCCTATTTACTGTTTCTAAACGAATAACAGGTAATATACTGAAGATATACCTAGAAACGTGCTCCTCTGGATAGCTGATTCTCACCTTTGGTAGCTCTGTGGCCTCAAACTGCTTGTAGCGACGCTTTGTGTATATAAATTATTCATTTAGCTTGTCTGGTTGGATCAATCAAAGAAAACACAAGATAAACTTGTCTACCAGGGTGCTCCAGTTCGTTCATTACTATACGTCGAGAAAGACTTAGTCATGTTGCTTTCTTAATGCATTAACACTTTTTTAACACCAAAAACGAGTTTTCAAAAATTGCGTTTTAATTAATTATGTACAATTTAACGCATCCATCGAAATAATTATGGTGTGTCTGTCGGATAATATGTATTGTTATTATTATTATTTAAAGCAGGAGTTAAGTATGTGTGCTCTCTTTCTGAAGCAACAATGAGTGACAGGCAATAATTGAAGCGCGAGCTCAGAGCCCCTACCGGCCGCCACTCTGACGCCGTGACTTGACGTCACTGTATCTCGGTAAAGGAGGAGAAAAAATATAGATGGGCTACAAAGACTTTTCCTAAGCTCTAAGCTACAATGTAATGCACTCAGCATTGAAGACTTGTTATGCATTGTGTGTTTACAGTCGCAAAATAAATAATAAAAACAAATACATTTTTTAAAAGTTGCATAATCAATTTAGGCACCTCCCTGAGCACTTCAACAGAACTTCAGTATCAGATGCTTAAATCCCTTTTTAACACACTGGATTCTGGCCTTGGCCCTAGGCGTCACAAAAACAACAAGTACGAATATACAGGATAATGTGATGCTTAGTTTTGCAATGATCCATTTTACACGTCTTACATTCAAAAGGTGCAATACCACATTATGCAGACATAGATGGAAGTTCATATAATCTCAAAGGGTCTAAAATGGCCTCTTTGCTATAAGCCTGAGTGATGTGCTACTGTATAATCAAAGATAATGGCCTATACAAAAAGAGTATTTTTGACTTTGAGCCTGCTCCAAATATAATGTTAAATACAGTGGCATGTACAAGTTGAAGGTGTTACACTGCTCAGCCAGGCTATGAAAGTAAAAAAAAAAAACATATTTGGAATTTAAAAAAATATTTTAATTATTATCTTTTAATAATAGTTAATTATGTAAATATCTGTGCAGCATTAAACTGTGTAAATGCATACTTTAATGTATATATGCCGTCCCTGGTGTAGCTTAGTTGTGCAAATTATAGTGATTTTCTAGCTAGCTCTATACCATCGCAACCAGTTTTAACACTTATAAACGACTCTTGGTTTAACTCACCTGAGGCTAAATATTCTTTAGAGAATACCTAAACTAAATACCTGTGGTAATCCAGTTGCTCTTAACGTTAAAACAAAAGAGTCTGTCCTTTTGGGGACTTAGCATTTAGGCTTGGAGTTATTACCCCCGGCTGCATGAGGACTCTAACTCACCCTTCTTTACACGTACGTGTGTGTGCATGCGTGCGCGTTGGCAGATTCAGAAGTTATTTCTTATGTAACTCAAATTTGGTCGTCCACCATGTGTGACTGTGACGATGACGTCACGTTTGTGATGTCACATTAATTCGCTTTAAATTAATTGCATCAAAAATAATGGTGAGCGCTGGAAACAAGCTCCGCGAAAATGGAGGCAATCATTCCCTTAATTAACAGGTGCCGTGAAATGGCTTTGCCCGCTCGTTCCCTCACCGCGCATTTATCATTCTCCGTGGGGTTAAAAGAGGGCAGGAGGGGGCAGAAAGCGGCGCAGAAGGGTTTGTGAAGATAAGCAGGCACTGGGATATAGGGGGAATGACACAGACCAGCTGAAGCGGTATTGTCCTTTACTCACGGGTAATTAGATTGTGACAGGGCACTCGGGAGCAGACACAGGCACAGGCAAAGTCACAAGCCTCCTGTCCTCTGCTGAAGCATGGATAACAGGGATTGAAAGCAAAGCGTTTCACCCTTTTTTCATTTCATCCAACAATCCACATTATTTTGCAGCAAAGTCTCATACTAGTGTATGCGTCAGCAGTATTACACGATGCCCCTATAGCTGCTTTTATTCTAATGCGCAGCTTTTTGTCTCGTGCGACTTAAGGGGTAAAGTTCTCATTTTGAGTGATAGCGTTAGTTTAGTCGGAAAATGATCCTGTGGCAGTCATAAATCTGAAGGGTGATGACAGCGCCCGCCCTCCTTTTGTGGCTGACAGCTCTTGAAGTCAATGATTTAAATAAACAGCACAGGTGGGCTAATGCACGCGTCCTTGGGGCATTCCAGAAAAAGCCAATTCCTCAACTCAACGCACATCACATTCGCTTTCACGTTTGTAATCATTCAAAACAAATAAATAAAATAAAATAAAAATAAATAATTATTAGTAAAAAAAAAAAAAAAGGCTAATTCATACGATTTATGTAGCCTATGCCAGTTAGGTTTGTTAAATGTCAAAATGTTATCCTCACAATAACACATTTCAGCATGGATTAAATCTTAAATGCTATTTTTTATGTGCATTATTTTATATAGCGTAAAATTGTATTCGTTTCATTAACAATCACTTGTATTATAATAGCGTTGTATATGAGTGCAACTGCATTTTAACATGTTTACAAAAATATACATGGGCATTGTCAAATAGGGTATGTTAGTTATGAATAAAATGAGTGAATAAAAATGTTTACAAACATTATAATATAATATTTATACTATTAACACACACGAATATATATCTACATGAAGAAATATGAAGATGAAGACGTGTAACAATCTCTGTCCTTTTAGTCTTTTCTGTTATAACTCAAAATGCACGCAGTCGTACAAATAACGGTTTTAGTGAAAGCAATATGATTTATAACAACATTTATTTTTGTACTCAATGTATTTATTTATGCAATTTACTGTATTTTTGTTTTATTATAACACATTTAAGACTACAACAATTCTTTTGATTAAAAATTGAATAAAACGCAGTCTTTAACACCGCGTAATTAGCCCATTTTGGACTTACAGTTCTCTTTATAAATACCGCGCTAAAACGCGTGAATAATCTCTTCGCTTTACTCGACTTCACGCTCGCTGTGTCGAATGATAGCCTACGCAAAACGCGTCTTACCAGTGTTTATGATTAGGCTCTCTCCTCTTGACATTTCGCAGAGAAATGTGTCCTGGGGCCAATTCCGTGTGGCACAGTCTTTGAAGGAAGAGTAGCGGTGATTCGTTGTGCTCTGCGAAGCGCAGGGGCTCTGGGCACAGTCCTCCCTAGCTGGCAATGCCAACCTTTCCAGACAGTCAAGCGTCTTTCCAGAATGCTTTCGCTGAGGATCTTTCTTCAATGACTTACGGCGTGGTGTAGTGTCTGACACCTCGTACTCTATCTTGTCTCACTCTCTTTCTCTCTCTCTCTCTCTCTCTCTCTGGAAACAGCGAAACTTGAGGCACAAAAGTAGGGTTGCTGCAACGTAGCCGTGCGTCAGCCAATCTGGTCTTCCGGGTCGTGCTTTGATGGTTAAAAGCTGTGCTGAAGCTGTTATGTGTGGTGTGTTCTCACTCGTATAATTATGAAACAAGACCCAGTCGCTAAAGGCTTTGCGCATAGCTCTTAGATTTTGACCTTCCCATAGACAAACAACGCGGAGAGGATTTCACTCTTTGTCACTCATATTAGACTTCATTTCTGTGTGTTTTTTATTTTTTATTATTATTATATAGGAACGCAGAAATTATTACAAAAGCTAACCCCACCATAAATATTAAAGTAGACCGATACATTTGTATATTTAATTATTGCAGTTCTTATTTACCCCTGATCACTGTGATGATTTTTGTGAATATGTGTTGTGTGAGTGTTCTGAATATGCAAATCTTTACTTTTAATATGAGACGCCTTTAGGCTTCCCATCTTAATGAATTCTATCCCTCCTTGATCTTGTCTATAATATGTTGCGACGTTGCGGTCGACCTTGCCTTCCCCCAGCCCAGCCAGTTTTAACTCTCTCACACATAACACCAACTTTTAAAACATGCAAAGCCTCGGTAAATCTCTGGCACGAGACCGTGGGCTCGCGTGCAGCGGCTCAGGCAGGGCAGGTGCAGCTCCAGCCTCTCGCGCCCGGCTTCCCCCAAGAGTGCACGCGCACAATGAGAGCGCAAGAGGAGTGAACTCTGACAGAATTAATTGCGTTATATAGAATTATCAAAATAACAAAGTTCGATGCCAGCTATTGTTTTGCATTCATTCAAGGGACCACGAGCGGTGAAGGATTCAAGTCGGTCAAATCAGAAAGCAATTCTTTTGGCTGCTGCCATGATGGTGAAATAGCGGGCCTATAGGATTAGCCCACGATAAAATCAAAATTCTACCAAATCCTTGGTTTTCCCTTTGTCTTGCACTTATCAGTATAACAGATTTGTTTTTTTTTAAAGACAAGTATCTGGCTACTCATTGACAGAGTTTCCGGCAAACTTGGAAGAATAGTTTTGTATTGTTTATCGGTTGCTGTATGAGTGCTCGGGATATCAGTCCTATCACTTTGTGAGGATATGTCATGGCACGAGTTGGCATGTCTTGCCATAGCCAACTTAATCATGTCTTACGAGAGAATATTCCTAAAACAGTTTCTTTCTTTCTGGTTGCTGACAGCGAATTTTGGAGGAAACATTTCTAGATGCTTTAGCTTAATTTGCACCACATAACATGTTCGTTTTTTCCCCGCGCCCCATGCAACTTTTGCGCCTAGACAAACAAGTGTCGATTGCACCATGAGATGTAAACTCTATCAAAAATTATAGAAGTAAATTAGTAGTAAGGAAGAGTGTGATATTGCTTATTTTAATTACACCTTAAATAACTTTCTAAATTTCTCGTTCATTTAAATCGAAATAAAAGAAACCTCATATAATTAAGAGCCTAATTCTGTCACGATTAATTCAACATTGTTATTATTATCATCAATATATCTGTGAATTATTTATCAAAATGTTTAGATTCTTTAAAATAAATAGCCTAAGGATTTTAGCATGCGCGGATTATTAAAGATCTTAGTAATGCATCTTTTGTCATGTTAAAGCGTTAAGAGCAGTAGGTGCTGGGCTTACAGGAGCTTTGCAATCAGAGCAGAAGAAGATGCGCACTCATGATGCATGCGAGATAAGCGCTTATCAGTCTCGAGCTTGCATCTCCAGCGCATTAAAGAAAAAAAAAATCCTACTTTAGACTAATAAAGGTGACTGCCAAGCGCGCCTGCTCGTTTCCAGCAGCACACTGTGGCAGACACGCTGACATTTCCATTTCACGTTGTCCATCAAAGGCGCAGCGGAGCCGCGCATAGCTGTCTCCGAGTCTGATCTCACTGCGTCAAAGTGTGCTCGACAATCCGACTCATTTTACCCTGGAAAACAAGTTCAGTGCCTATTTATTAATGCTAAATAGCCACGCATTTTTTGTAGTCTAGAAGCACATGATTCCACCAAATTTGTTGTTGCTTTTTATTTGTAATGCTTTTTTTCTATTTTTAATATTTCCCCCATTTCTTATATTATTCCAATCATGGAATTACTTTTTTTAAGGTCTCTAAAGTTATTATTTATATATGCATGCATCAGATGCCAGGGCCCTCTTCTTCCGATTATTACCGGGGGTAATATTTCATCGGCGTGAGGCAATCTTTGTTCTTTGTGAAGATAATAAATGGCCTAATCGTTATCAGCTTACCGCTGGAGGTGTCAGGACCGAGCGAGGCTGGAAACAGGGTCCAAAGTGGCGCTGAATAAATTGGTGTTTCTTATCTCTCTCCCCCAGATTATCGCCGTCTTTTCAAACCGCCACAACAAATACATTCAATGCATCTAATGCATCATTTGAGGGGGAAGATCGCAGGGGTGATAGAGACAGATAGGCTACCCGAAGGAGAAATATTTACACATTTAACGTGTTCGGGCCAATATTAGCTGGGGTTTTGAGCGAGTTTATTGGACGGGCCGAGGTACACACGCTTAACATATCAATGCAGCCATTATCATTCATATTGTCGCGGTACTGTTGATAGGTATCTGCGTGATTATTCCGTCTTGTCATTGGATCTGTTACGTGTTGAATTAGTTGTGAAATTAGCTCGTTTCATCCAAACACTTGTTTTGCCTTCTTTATCCGGCGGATATCAGCAATATCGTTACCCACCTTTTCTGCACGTCTTTCTTACGGGAAATAAAATCAATAGTCATATAAATTAAGTGGGAAGCTGAGAACACTTGGCCCTCGTTACAGCGCGTTGCAATAGCATAGTGTCTAAGTGAATAATTACAAAGAAACAGTAAGAGGCGGATTCTTCTCGTTAGATTTATAATGAACAATAATTTAAATGCAATCAAAAAGCATGTAACATGGGAGTCACTTAAGACAATAAAAATAGGATTTTTTGCTGTTTAAAATGTCTCTAGGCCTTTGGTCAGAAATGATTTTGCTTTCAGAGGAAATTACTCTCATCAGTAGATCTAGAGTTATCTACAGGAGTAGAGCTGCCGTTTAGTGTCCTGTAACTGAATATCAGCCCGTCCATTAGGCTTTCAAACAGCGGTGATCTCGTTTCATCACTAATGAACGTCTACAAGTTAATTCCATTAAAACGCTTGTCCTGTAAGTAGGCTACACACGTCATAATGCATGGGAAGAATTAAAAACAACAACAACAAAAATCAGTTCACATTTATTTTAAATTTCCTCACGCTGACAGAAGACTAAAACCACTGACTTATCTGTTTTAAAGTAAACTTAAAGCGATGATTTAAAAAAAAGTTGAAAATCTGCAAACACATAAAAAATTACAGGCTAATTGAAATGACACAATCATGTTTGTGTTGCCTAGTTAACGAAATAAATGTTTTATAGCTTTAAAAGTTATTTTAATAAGAAAGTGTATATTCTCTATTGTATTTGTCATATAGGCTAGTATTGTTGATGCTGAATTTAAAAGCCGATTAGGATCCAATTCGGTAGCCTATCTCAGCTTAGAGACTCTTGTTTTATTAAATGAACAACTGCGCATTTCATTCATTCGTGGCTGCAGTGATAATTTCTAGTTTGGAGCAGATGCTGGACTCTGGGCAGTGTGCACACGTCTCTGAGAGGCCTATTCTTCGCACAAGAATGGATTGCTTTGCTAAACCGTGCTCGAAGTGAATTTTGTTATTTTAGAGAAAAGAGACAGGTTTCCATTTACAATCGAGAGAGGAATACTGTGCATGTGAGTGACACTTATGACAAAAAGCGCCTTTTTCCAATATATACAAACTCCCCTTTTAATAAAGCGGCATCTTCACGGGCGCGCGCTCTCTGATGGTCTCCACGGCAACTCAGATAACGGAGCAGCAGTTTTCCATATCTGCACCAGAGTCTATTATACCCCAGGATTAGCTCGTTTTCCGAAAAGGTCAAACACAAAGTCATGAAACCTGTTTTTTTTTCACCCTTCCAGCGAGTCACTGCATATTCATTCGCATAACATTCGCTCCTCTGTCATTTCATTTAGCTAATTTCATCAGGGTAATGGCTTTTTCTTGAGTTGAGTGGGAACTCATAAAAAAAACACGTCTACACCCGTTTTGTGTTGGAAAAATAAGTAGCTCGCAATGAAGGGAATGACTGATGATTTGCATCGAACCATTTTGCTTTGTGATATTGTGACCTCTAGTGGTCAGATGCGATATGTTCGGCTCCAACATTACTTCTGAGGGGACAGGATGCTAATTACAGGCGGTAATTAGGTTGGAATGGTTAAAACAAAAGGTTGGGAGGGTAGGCCTATATATATATATATAAGTAACGTTTCAGTAATAACCAAAGAAATATATAAATAAAAAAACATTGTAACATAAACAGTTGATCCAGCACCATATTGTAAACATACCGCATCAACAAAACACAAATAATATCACTATATTCACATATCACAAAAAAGTATTAAGCTTTTTTTTGTGTGCTTTCAAAATTGCTAGCTGATGTCTTTGAATGTGAAGGGCGCCAAATGATTGCGCGAAACCAGCTTTAAACCGTGAAAATTACTGACAGAAGTTTCTTTAGGAAACTGAACTGAACCTCCTTGGCCCAAAACTCATATAATTATTTGCACTGTGTAGATGGACTTTCTGATAATATTAATAATAATAATAATAATAATAGGCTAGTAATATTTAATACTGATATATTAAAACCGGCAGTGAAATCAACTACGAGTGGAAAACCATGCAGCTACATTCTGTAATTCAAACACAAATAAAAGAGAGCAATATAGGGAGAGTGCAAGGCACATTTTATGGATAGAATGTCCCAGGTGGGAATCCCAATAGCTGCAGAGGAAGTGTGCTGAGTTTTGGCAGGAAGAGGGCGCTGGGAGGGGTGGTCCTGACTAAGGAGGGGGGAGTTTCCTGATATTCCTCTTAACTGGCTCCAGCTCCTGAGTTCTCTTCCCTTCCCCGACCGTAATGCATGTCCAACTCACTCTCAGTCCAGCGTTCCTGTATGCACCCGGCCCTAAAACATCATCCTTCCAAAATCACTCCCCACAATCTCCCAGCATTGTTCTCTTTCCAGTGATCTAGCACTCCTTCTTTACTCTTATCATGACCTCTTTATACAGCTATAGGCACCGTACTGATTTTGTCATTGTGTAGGATTTAAAAAATGCATGTAAACCTTCACTGTCACTTTCACCTGTCACTTAATTATCAATTAATAATTTAACCACAGTTAGTGGTTCTATGTAGGCCTATGACTAAATAATAATAACATGATCTTTATTATAACTACAAAAAATATTACTTTTGTAATGTTTCAACATAAAAAAGAAAAAAGGTAACACTTTATTTAGATAGTCCACTTCTACTAAGTAACTTTGCAACTTCATGTCAACTAGCAGTCATTAGAGTATTAGTAGACCGTCTGCTTAATATCTTCTAACACTTCTCTTGTTTAAATGGATTCACAACATACTACATACTGACTATCAGAAACTATCAGAAACAGTCTACTCTGAGAGTTAGTAGACATAGTTCTGAATTAATGAGAATTAGTTGATATGTAGTTACAAAGTTACTTATAGTTAGTAAAATGTCTAAAGTGGACTAATCAATTTATAACATTCAAAATATCTTTTTATAAAAAAAAAAAAAAAGTTATAATAAAAATTGAGATGCATTTGTACGGAGAAGAACCAAGCCTCTCTGAGACACTGAAAACAGGATCATGAGCTGCTTGTGTGTAAAACAACACAGTGCTGCACTTCGCTCTGAAACACACAGTACACATGTTTATTTAATTGAATCACAACCATATTGCAATCATGCTGCCAGTATAACCTTTCTCATCAAGTTTTTATAAGTCTTGCGTGAAACTGCGTGAATTCCATTCATTTCCTTGTGAATCCGTGGAAATGGGAGTTTTACACAAGGGACTTTTTACAAGGGATGCTACTACGATTTTGTTCAAGTTGTTCACCCAAACAGCTGGTTTGAAAATGGCTTCTGTGTGAGCTGTACTTTATACTTCACTATGCTATTGACAAATGAAAATAGAATAGAATTTAAGCAAAACGTGACTACACCTTTACGCTGTATGAAAACAATCTTCTCATTCTTCTCAGATTAGTTTTCTTTCTCCTTTGCAGCTTTAGGAGAAACATTTAAAACAAAGTGCCTCTTGCCTCATTGTCCCATAGACTGTATAAAAAGCAGGTAAAATGATTTATTTTATGGTATGTTCAGGTGTTAAAGTGCCTCAATAATGCATTTCTGAGAAATACCTTTCACATAGTGTGTAACACAGCTCGAAGTAAATAAAAACATCCAGAAAAGTTTTAAATCTGAAAGTATACAGTTTATAAACGTATTGTCCCTTAAAAGAAAGACTCGACTCTGAATCATTGAAATGAGTCATTTTTAAAACAAGTCACAAGCTGTTCCATTTTGACGTCACAATAGCATATTGACTTTTTGTCAATTCATTCTATTGTAACAAAACGAACGTGTTTTTTTTTTGTTTTTTTTACTTTGTATGCATGTTAACCAGTTGGTTGAGACTCCCAAAACCAAAACATGAAGCTTTCATTACACGTAATGGAGGTCAGTGTGGGCTTTTCTTCTCAGTAAAGAGTTTTGTGTGGTCTCAGGCTGGAAGTGAACTTCTGTTGTTAGAGGACAGCGTGACCGGCGGTCCAACACACAACTCGGTGAAGGGATAAATAAAGAGTGATACGGGAAGCACCCGGGACACAAGGTCACTTCCTATCTGTCAAAGCTCAGGCTTCATTGCGTGCCGGTGAGCAGCACACCTGGCCTCACCTTCACGTTTCACTCTGACAGGCAGAGGGCAAATAGTTAATGCTGTGGGGCAGGATAGAAGAAGTGGAGAGGGATAAAGAGAAAGTATGTCGAGAGGACGTAGAATTTGTTTTCAAGTGTCTGGGGAGGTGAGAAGGAAAAGTCTTTTTGTCTCATCTGAGCCCAGCGGACGATCCAAGTTTCCTATAAGCAGTTGAGTAGAGGAAAAAGACTGCCCTGGAAAACAGAGGGTTAGACTTGTGGCCAATGGGAAATGACCTTGCCCTTCCAATCAGTATGACTGTATGTGTTTGTTGGGGTATGCACACAGATGCTCGTGGTTTCCCATTCAGAAGGATTCAAATATGCATCGACATATCTGTGTGTGTTCTGAAGTGGTCGGGCTATTGTAGAAGTATTTTGACAGGGAGCTGGGTTGAGACTACATTTGGAGTCATGCCGAGGCAAAGAATAACACACACATACACTCATGAAAAAAACATTAGACGGGGATCTGACACAGGCATGCTTCCTCCAGAGATGAATCAGGGCGCTTACTCCTTCTCAGAGCCTGGGGTAGAGGTGCTTTAATGGGATGCCATGTGGCAGAGATCAGGGGGTCTTAACTGGAGCTCTGGACTGTAACACACATGAGGAGGAGAGTAGAAGGATCTGACTGATTAACACAGCTCTATTACCAAAACTAAACACATGTAGTGTTTACACTGTGAAAACAACTTCATGTCACTCTAACATTTTATATGACAAATCAGACAACCAATAGGTTTTTGAATGGATCTCAGATGAGTCTGTGGTCAACACAAGCTCAAGGTATTTTCATGTTTCATTTTAGAAAATTAGTACCTTACGTTACCACAGTTCATCTGGATTGAGTCTGTCTCAGTTTGTTCTGTTACTTCATGTGACTCCAGACAGACTGGATGATGATCAGATCAGATATCTGTATGGAGCACTGGCTGTTGTCAGACAATAATATCACTGCATTATCACTATTGATGACAAAAATAATGTTTGGAAATGTAAACTGATATTTCCAACTGACACGCTACCGCAAAAGATAGAAATAACCCACTTAAAACCATTTTTCGTTGCTGAAAATACTGATTGAAAAGACTTTTGCACAGTACTATATATATAGTCCAGATTGAAATATGTTGTTGTGCAAGTCCTCTGAAAAATATAAATTAAATTTATGAACTGATATATATATTTATTAAATATATCTAGAAAGTAAAGTAGTGCTGTATTACTCTTTATTTGATTTGACACATTTTGAGTCGTAAAATTAAAAATCTTCTTAAAAGCGGTATAAAGGTAAGCTTTTCAAGGCCAACATGGATACCTAGAGTACATTAATAAACACTTAGTACATGGAACTCTTTTTCTTCATCATGTTTGTCATTGACCCAGATGTTTCAAATATAGGATACTCCATGGACCGATGCTGATATTTCTGATTTGTCTAACATCAGTGGGCTACGTTCCTAGTCGATGTGACAAACTACACCATGTGATTAGTTCTGCAAAAATCTCCAGCATCATTTGTTTGCAGATGACAGTTTTTTTATCGAATGCACTGCCATTCAGACACATTTAATATGCTTTTTTGAAGCCACTGTATAGATTATTCTCTGCAGACAGGCATACACACTTGTGCACAGGCAGCATTACTCTTTTCTGTCTCTCTCTTTCTTCCGCCTGCCCCCACCTTCTTTTAGAAAGAATGTGTCTCTCGGCACCCAGGACCCAATCCTGCGTTTGAAGTATCACCGTCAGAGCTCTCCTTCCATCTTTCCGTCTCCCTCCGTGCCTCTTCCCTCCCCTCCCCTGTCATGTCTGTCTATCTGTCAGCCGGACTCATCTCCACCCCCTGCAGCTGTGAGCTGGAAACAGACCGGTCCTTTGTGTCCCTCTGTTCCTGCCGTCCCTCGTCTTTTACCGCCGTGATCACACCTGCCACCTGCGCAGGGCACCACTCACCTTTCATCCTGCTCTCTCCTCTTTTTCTCTTACCAAAGCTCTGTCAGGAATGACCGGCGGACGGGGCAGCGCTTGCTTCTCTCACATACACTATTGTTGAGCACTTTTCTAAACTGGCGGGCGCTGTGGGCATGAGTGGACTAAGTTAGGCTAAGCCACTTGAAGCTGTGCATTACACTGATTTTACCACGGGAAAAAAATGTTTTAACCCCTGAATCACTGTACTGCACAGCTTTCAGTGTTTAATTGCTGGTAACACTTTGTTTTCGAGTCTCTTAACTAGTTGCTCATTAGCATGCATAATAGAATATTAGCCATTTATTAATAATAATAAAACACATACTAATGGCTTATTCTACATGGCTTTATTTTATATCCCTAATCCTACCCAATACCTAAACCTAACTTAAACTTATACCTTACAAATAATTAATAAGCAGCAAATTAGCAGTTTATTGAGAGAAAAGTTGCAGTTAGTATAATAAATAAGTGTTCCCATATTCTGAAGTGTTACCTTGCTTTTATATACAGTCTTGGCCAGAATTATTGGCACCCTTGGTAAATATGATCAAAGAAGGCTCTGAAAAGGATCCTGCGTTATTAATCCTTTTGATCTTTTATTTTAAAAAATCACAAAAATCTAACATTTCATTGGATGATAAGAATATAAAATGGGCGCAAATATATTAAATAAATATATATATATATATATTTTTTTTGTCAAATACCTGTTGGACACAATTATTGGCACCCCTAGAAATTCTTATGAGTAAAATATGTCTGAAATATATTCGCATTCATATTCAGGGTTTTTTATTCAACTCCAGGGTGGCTTCCTGTTTCATCAACAGCTTAGTTTTACAAACTAGTGAAGTGGCTTTAAGAAAAGAGCAAGAGCAGTGAAAATTCCCTTTTCCACCATCAGGACAATAATTAAGAATTTACAATCAACATAAAATGTTAGGAAGCTGCCTGGAAAAGGACGTGTGTCTCTATCGTCATAATACACAGTAAGGAGTAAAGTTGGAGTGGATAAAGACTCTTCAAGGGTCACAGCTGGAGAATTGCAGAAAATAGTTGAATCTCAGGGTCGGAAAACCTTTAAAAAATAGTCAAACAGCCCCAGCATCAGCACTTGTTGTTCAGGAGGGTTTAAGAAAAAATTCTCCCTGCTCATCCAAAAATAAACTCCAGCATATTCAGCTGTCAGACAGGACTAGAACTTCAACTGGATATACGGTCAAATGAAACAAAAAATGTGTTTTTAGCAGCAATCACTCAAGATGGGTTTGGTGAACACAGGGGTAAAAGTACTCCATGTGTACAATGAAATATACTGCTGTATTGTTGATGTTGTGGGTCTATATTTCAGCTGGAGGTCCTGGACATCTTGTTTAGACACATGACATCATGAGTTCTGTCAAATCACAACAGATAATAAAACCAATAAGTGACCGACTTCTGTTAGAAATCTTATAATGGGCCATGGCTGGGTCTTCCAAACGTACAATAATCCAAACAAAAACCTCAAAAACAGCACACGAATGGGTCAATGAGCACAAAACCAAGTCCAGTCCTCTGACCTGAACCCTGTAGAAAATAACTGAGATGAACTGAAGAGAAGAAGCACCGACATGGAGCTGGGAATGTAAAGGCTCTGGAGTGACTCTGGATGAAGGAATGGTCTCTGATCTCTTGGCAGGTGATCTCCAGCCTCATCAGGCATTACAGACGAAAATCTAGAGCTGTTAAACTGCAAATGGAGGTTTCAAAAAGTATTGAATAAACGGGTGCCATTAATTGTGGTCAATGTGTATTAGAGAAAAACATTCGGTAACACTTTAGATTAATGGGCTGCTGTTAACAAGTAACTATGCAGGAAGTAATAGTTAGTTCTACATTCTACAAAACTTAACTTAATACTATTAACTAATAGAGAAGTAAGATTTACTAATCAGTAAGAAATATCCAATTTAAGACAAAGGTAGTTCTTTATTAGATACTCGATAGTTATTAAATACAAATATCCTCGTTGAGAACTACTTGTGAACTATGACCAACTAATAAAGAATTACTGAGCACAACAGAAACGTCTTAAAAGTAAGCAATTGGGTTCTTAAGGGAAACTCATTTATGAATTGTAATAATTCAACTACAGGTTCAAATCATGAGTACTACTCCCACCAAAGCATGGATGTTCTCTGTTTATTTCAAACTTGAACACAAAATAATAAAAATAACAATGGTAATTCACTTAAAAATCTTAATCATTAGGAAGGGATCCTGACAAGCACAGTTGTGTTACTTCAATTTGTATCCAAAATGGTGAAATATCACTAGTACCTCAAAAAATGTATGACTATGATGTTTAACTTTTTAATTTATGTTTGAGTTATTACTGAGTGTTTTTCACTTTAAAATAATGATCCCAATCATTGATCTGGACCATTATTTTAAAGTGAAAAACCCCTTAACTACTCAGTACTATGTAATTTAATAAGTTATTAAACATATTTTATATCTGATGCCTGTAATGAAGTAGTTCACTGTTGCTTTTCACAAATGAATGACTATACGCTATGTATCAGATATTAAATTTGACCAGACACTGTAATCTGGAATATGTGGTTTTGCGTTTCACACAATATAAATGCAGTCGATGCCTTCATTAAGGATGTGAATTGTTTTTGTCAAGAGAACATTCTTCCCCAGTTTACTGTCACTTAAGCTAGCTCGTTTGGAGTCAGAGACATACTGATCTGACACAAACTAGAGCGCACTTCGTAGTTAACATTTGTAAATGAATAATTATTAAATGTTAATTTAATTGCTGAGTAGTTAAGGTGTTTTCATTTTAAAATAATGGTCCAGATCACTAGTAGTTTCTGCAGGCTGACAGAGTAACGCTGTAGTGATTAGTACATTTTTCACTTGAAAGCTAACGTGCTACTAAGGAACTAGTGATTTAAATAACATATTCATATAGCGTAAATATAATATGACATTTATTTAGAATATAATAAATCAAATTTTACATTTGAATTTCAATGTAATCTGAAGGAACAATTTTCATTATCTTAATCGTGCATTTACAGCAGTTAGTCATTGTAGAAAAATCAAACACAGCTCATCTAATCTTTAATATAGCATCAGAACTACAGATTTAATTTATATCCATAACGGAACAGCATATTTTCAGGAGAGATATTGAGGGGAAAGAAGCAGACAGATATAGAGCAAGCTGCAGCTGGATTTCGTCTTTCTTTATTAAAGAGAAAAAGATGGGATGAAAGAAAGATGAAAGTGCATTTGAGATAAAAGTTGTTCTGAAGGGAAGATCGGGCCGCGGGCCTCATGTCCACTTCATGTGGGGATGTTTAGGGGTCATATGTTCACCTGTGGAGGGGTGTCTGTTTCCTGTTAGACTACTGGAGGTCTTTGTTTCTAATATAAAGCTGAATGTAGTGCAAAGTTTTATGAAACCTACGAGCAGCTACAGAAAATCATGATAAAATGGTTTATTAGATGAAATGGTTATTGAAAGTTTGATAAATAAAGTAGACATGCAACGTTGTAATTGTAATTGCTTGAATAGAGAATTACAGGGCTGTAAAATTGTAATAAAAACAGGGTTGTTTGTATGATCATGCGTAATACTATTATTACTGTAGTAAAAACACCTTATAATGAATGTTACAGAAAATCCCAAAACTTTTCTGCTGATGTCAAACACCATCCAAACTTTATAGTATTTGTCAAACAGAAGAAGAAGAAAAAAAGACCCAGACTACAGTAAGCTGCACTGATTCTAAACACACTTTGCATCGATTGTAATGTGCTTCGTATCGTGCATTAGTAACTTTCAGTCAATGAATTTTAATGTAAACCTTTGTGCAGTAACCTGTAAGCTGATGATCTAAATCTGACGACAGGGGTTGGAGAAATTGCAATTGCTGACTTCAACCAAGAAAAGAAAGTGCTTTCAGAGGTAAATAATCACATTTGGATGAAAGATTGTGATTACACCAGAGATGGTTTAAGCAGAATGCTTTAAATCAGTTTCATAATTACACAAATAACACAGTTGTTCTGAGAGGACGTGGTTCATAAGTTGAATATTTCTCTTTGCCGGCCCACGTCAGGTGCCACAATGTAACCTTTCAAAAACACCCCTTTCATGTCGTTGCACAGCTTGAGGTTTTCTGACAGAGAGTGTGTGTGTGTGTGTGTTTGCTTGCTTGTGTGCGTGTCATGGAGTGCGGACAGTGAGGGCGGTGTCTCTGTCACCGTGGTGATTTATGAGCGTGCTCAGTTGCAAGCTGCACAGTGCAGGATATTGTTCTCTGACACTGACGGGTCTCTCTGCAGGCTGTCAGGACGTGTGTGTGTGTGTGCGCGTGTGCAGGGGCTGCAGGTGAGTCCGGGCCGGCACAATCAATCAACAGCGGGTCAGTACAGTCCCGGGGCCCGGGACCACCTCACACTCGCCTCTATTGTGGGTGCTCTATCGCTAATGAACACCGGCCGAGTTGGGACTCTTTGTTTGGTGTTTTGGAGGCTTCTTGAGCTTTCTGCCTGGGCTTTGAGAAACTGTCACTGAACTCTTCAGCTTGGAGCGCGCGTGTGCCCTCCATCCTCCACCTCCCCCCGGCCATCACATACACCTCTCTTTCTCTGCGTCTCAGCTTTCATTGTACACCACATCAGGATACAGTACTGTTGCTGGATTCCGGTTTCAAACAGAATTTAAGCTCCGGTCTGGTCAACAGCTAAACCGCAGCGTGTTCTAGATGAAGCTCTGATGGAGGGGCTTCACCCGTAACGACCCTTTCTCATTCACCAAACCTCAACGTGTCTGCATGCATGGCCTAATTATGTCAGATATCGAACATGTAGCTCAAAAAAAGGGGAATGAAAAGCTAATAAGGTATATAAAATAAGGTGTGAGAGGTTATACTGTGAATAGGACATGGATGGAACGTTGTATCGACCAATTAGCATCCAGGATCTGAATTAGCAGTTGCATGCTAAAGATTGTAAACATCAAATTAAAGTTTTACATACAGACAAATTCAGCTCAAACTACTTATGACTGGTTTCATGATCCAGGGTCACAAAAATCAGAGTATCTGTGGGCTCTTTGTAAAAAAAATGCGTTGTATGGGTCAAAAATCATTAGGATAATAAGTAAAGATCATGTTCCATGAAGATATTCAGTACATTTCCTACTGTTAATATATCAAAACATATTTTGTGATTGTTAATATGCATTGCCAAGGTCTTCATTTGGACAACTTTAAAGGTGATATTCTCAATATTTAGATTCTGGATTTTCAAATAGTTCTCGGCCAAATATTGTCCTAACAAACTGTACATCAATATATATTTTGGTCTCTAGATATGGCTCAGATCGCTTCATTAATGTAACTTTGCTAAAATGCTTTGCGTTTATGTTTTGTTAATTTGACAGTGTAATGATAAATGTAAGTACTGAGTAATTTTACTCAACTACATGAACTTACTATATGGTTAGGCTTTGGATGCGGGTTACTTGCATGAAAATACAGTATGCATGAGTTAATTATGTCACTATAGTACATGTTTTATTCATAACAAAGGCCATGTAAAATAAAGTCTTACAGTTGTTGTTGTTGATGATCAAAGGTCACACAAAAGAAATAAACAATTCATTGCATAATAGAAAAAATATAATTACATTAAATAATTAAATAGTTACACTATTGTTTAAAGGAGTGAGGTTGGTCAAATATCTAAGTGTTTTTTAAGAAGCCTCTCATGCCTCAGGCTGCATTTATTAAGAAGTAATGCTTGTAAGTATGCATAGTAATGCTTTTCATAAATAAATGTGTGTTTAAAATGGACTGCTATATTTGCAGATTTCGTGTAAAAACTCAAATTCTTATTTTGTCATGTGCATTATAATTTATAATGGCGTATCATTGCATAAAAAAATATTATAATGCATTTAGCTGTTATTCCTAAGATCATATAATGCATCGCAAGGCATACTTCATGCACTGAAATACTTTCATGATGCATTATACATAAAGACTTTTCATTTATTGCTGCTTAAGAAACAATCTTCCTATTATTATTGATGCTAAATACAGTGTGTGGAAACTGTTATCTGTCACTTTTGCACAATTTAATATGTCTTTGCTGAAAAAAATAAAATTAAATAATAATAATAATATATGTAACAATTGCTTTGGATTGTTGGTAGTTAAAAAATGCAAAAACAATCAGTGTCTGCACAATTATTTCAGCAATGTCCCTGTGTAATAACATACTCTCACTTCAGTATGACCCAGACTAATGTACTGACAGATGTTATCAAGCTGTGTAACTGTAAACATATGAGCTATAGCAGGAATACGTAACGCACATTGAAAAAACACAAGCATGTAGCCATTCTACAAGGTTTCTGTTTGTGTGTTCTGCTCAGCATTCACGCATGCCCTTGACTTTCACAAAAGCCTTTCTGACAGCGTTTTGTCTGCGTATGTGTGAGAATGAGCGTTTGGCAGGGTTTCCCACCCTCCGCTTCGAAAGACTGACCACAAACACAGAGTGCGTGCCATTGTAAGGGTCCGGCCGCTCCAAGCATCAGTGCTAACAGACATTGTCTTGGTTTCCCTCCAGTGTGTATTTTCAGAATGATTATTGTACAGAATATACAATATGTCTGCGTTATCATGGAGACGAGAATGGCTCTTGTTATTTTGGCACAGGAAATGGCCCTGCGCTGACCAGTGATGACCTCATGCGCAGAGTGATGACCTCAGGTTGACCTCTGCCAGCTTTGTGGGTTTAACTGGAAGTGATAAAAAAGTCCCAAGCAAGCACCTCTAGTAAAGTTGGCCATAATATACAGATTACATCAGTAATGAACTGGTGATTCTGTGTTTATATCATTATTATTATCATTAATATGTGTATCTACACATATGATCAAACCCAAGATAACGCTGCTAACAGACATCCTACGTGTCTTTTTTTTTTTTATCTCTTACTATTTTAAAAGAAGGGTTACACTATTAACTATGACTTATAGGTCATGGTGATCTAGGACAGCTCTGGTATGTGCTCGGTGTATACAGAATAACAGTGCCCTCCTGTGGTCATAATAAGCAAAGACATTAATAGTAGACATACGGATTGCGCATGTTTTTTTTTAACCAGTACACACACAATATAAACTTAAATATACACCAAAGACCAAGAATGTTTTGACTTTATGCTGTGTGACTGAATTACGTTTTGGACATATGCATATTCTAAACAGAGGTTTATTACAGTAATTATACAGTTGTGTGTGCGCGCGCATCTATAGAGAAAGGTCATCTGACAAGGTAGCAGCAATGTGTTAAAACCAGTAAATTAAAATGTTGGGCCATATTATATTAGAAGTATGGCTTTCTTGCATTCAAAACATTTATTCATTCTTGTAGTTTTAGCTTAAGAAAAAGAAAATATATTTTCACCTGTATGTACATAATAAACTCTCTCTAGACAAACACAGCACTCAACAATTGAAGTGGATCAAAACCTTTCATTAAACCTGTGGTAAAATAAATCACTATGCAGTCTTATCTCAGGACAGTTTTGATGAACTTTATTGATCCACTTCAATGGTTGACTACTGTTCATATGTATACGTATATATTTTATCTATATCTATATATATCTATCTCTATCTCTCTATATTAGAGATATGTCTATATATATATATATCTATATATATTATAGTAAGTACATAGTAATTAAGCTCAGCTTCTTTTAGCTAGATAAAATAAAATATCAGGTAATTTTTAAAGTAATTTTTTCATTTGTAAAAAAATTAAAAACAAACAAACAACTATACATTTAGTTTCACACACACCTTATTTATTCACGGACTGAACAAGATTTACCAGCGAAATCGATCACATTTACCCTTGGCGTACAAAACTCATTCACTTCATGTAGATATGAAATGCCTCATTTACAACAAAAAATGTAAATCATACAAAAATGTGAGAAATAAAGCCCCGATAGAAAATTAACAAACATGAGCATATCAGTGGCAACTATCTCAGCATATGCTGTTGGAGACTTATGTTTTAGGACAGGGAAAATTATTCTCTATTCTTTCATTTTTTTTGGAAACAATAAGTGCAAGGTGTTTTTTTTCAAGCGATGGTTGTCGAGCTAATTTCAATTCAAATCCGACTCCAAAACTGCATATGAACATTAAAAAAGAACCAGTCTACAGGATTGTGTGAATGAAGACTGCATTTGACGTTCAGAAACTTTAAACGTAAAAAAAAGGAAAAGATTCTGCATCTGAATACACACACACACACAAACCCTCTTCCAAATCACACACATTCACCAACACAAAACAACATGCACATCCTGCAAACATGACTCTCGTCCCACAAAGGCACAAGCATGAGGTTCACTGAATGATGCATGTTGTTTGTGAGTGTACACTGTCGATCTGTCAGTCCAGTCTGAGTGTAGGTGGCTGTTTCATGGCCCGGATGAAGACTGGACATCTGATGTTTGATTTACAAGGCATCCAGAAAGCTGTCGATGCGGCTGACCAGCTCTTGCCTCTTGCCTGACAGGGTTTTATCAGAGTCAATGTAGGCATCCTTCTTCACCTTTCCGGCCACCAGGCGTTCAGCCTCCTGACAGGATCGACACACCAGATCCTTCAGCTGGTTATCAAACTTCTGTATCTCACCAACCTGCACAGAGAATACATACAGAAAAAACCTGCTTAAAGGCACAGTTCACTCAAAAACTAATCACCCATCAACCACTCACTCACGGAGCACAAAGACATTTTTATGACCTCCAGGAGCTTTCCCACCCTACATAGACAGCAAGGAAGTTCCCACAAGGTGGTTCAGCCTTGTGTGAAGCCACAATTCATACAAGGTTCATACAACTGCATACTTTGCAGCATGAGCAGTTTTTAATCTGAATTAATATAAAGTTTTCAGAATTTGAAGCAAAAACTAGCTTTAGTCTTAGTTCAATTAAGACATTTAGGCTATTTATTTATGAACACTACCTTATTATGCATTGTTCATAAAAAAATAGTAATAAAATTTCCACTTAAACTCTTCTTAAGACAGTCAGCCCCCCCCATCCCCATCTAAATTCCTACAACTGTATCTGTATTTGATTGGCATCTCAACCGATCGGAAGCGTCGCATATTTTTACCAATACTCAACTGGCTCACGGTTCGTAGTTACATCCCTAGTGAGGAAAGCGCTTGGATTTCATGGAAAATATCTTCAATTCAGTTTTTTAGAAGATGGACGAAGGTCTTTCATATTTAAAACTACATGAGAGTAAGTAATTAATAACAGAACTTAAGAATATGCCTTTGAAGTTGTATATAGTTTAAAAGAGATTGACTACTTTTTCAGCCAGCTCGGAGCCCTCTGCTTTGAGGCGGGCTTGTAAAGAATTGATGTCATTGGAGAGGGTGCGGTGTTCGGCCTCCAGGGTCTTACGGCCGCTGTTCAGTGCTCCGGTATCACGAGTCTGCTTGTAGCGGTTCACGACCTCGTCCATGTGGCGGTACAGACCGAGACGTTTGTTCACCAGAGTCAGGACCTGCTCGGTGATGGAGGCCACCTTCATGCGCACCTCTGCTGCGGGATCCTAACGGAGGAAACGACAGCTCGGTTAATGTGACCCCCTCCACGGTCACTTCAACAGTACCGCGTGCCCCAGACGCACCTTGGTGATGGAGAAGTCGAGGCGCACGTAGATGATCACAGTGAAAAAGAGGATGTAGAACGCTCCCACCACTAACAAGGGCTCCTGCAGCATCAGGATCTTATTGAAGGTGTAGTGAACCTAAAGAGAAACAGAGTTAATACTCACTTTTGGGGTCACTCAGCTGGATCACTTTTTGACAAAACAAAACGAAACGGTAATTTACTGTAATCAGTAAAGTTTAGAAGTACAGGAGTGGATTGAGGAAGACAATGCTTTACAGAGTTTCTGCATCCCGCTAAAGCAGGGTTCCTCAAATCTTAGGATGCACTGCAGAGTTTAGCTCCAACCCTGATAAAACTCATCTACCTGTGTTTTCTAATGATCCTTAAGATACTGATTAGCATGCTCAGGTGTGTTTGATTAGGGTTAGATCCAAACTCTGCAGTGCATTAGACCCCCAGGGTAAGATTTGAGGAACCCTGCTCTAAAGCTTTTAAAATGACCCTGCTTTAAGTCTTAGCTTACCACCACGTCCTGAATATGCTGCTCCACCAGATTGTTCTTGGTGACCACCAGCACAGGTCTGCCAAAGGTGTCCAGGTAAGTGTAATGAAGCTCGTCCTGGCTGCGGGTGATGGGGTAGGGAGTGTCCAAGTGGATATTTCTGGGGAGAACAGAAGACTAGTGTTAAAGCAGCAAATGAAAGTGGATGATTTTGATTGTGAGGTTTGCATATGACAAGCTCACCTGGCTCCTTCAGGAAGGATCAGTTTCACAGTTAGTTGGTCAATAACCTGGTCATCGTAGACATGATCGACCATGCGCATTTTCAGAGCATACTGATCTCCTAAAGGACAAAAGGATGGTAGATTACGAGTTTAAATTAACAGAAAATATATTAGCAATCTGTCAACTTGATACCAGACACCCACCCAGATTGTAGAGATACTCATAGCTGGGAAGATTATAACCGATGATGTAATGCGTTTTCCAGCCGCCGAAGAGCGGGAAACGGGGACGGATTTCAACCTCGACCGAATCATCTAGGACTTGGAGATGAGATGTGGAGATGTTCCCGATCTCATCACGGTAATAGACGTCCTGAGCAGAGGCTGGGAGGATGGTCTGCAGGAGAAATAAACAGTTGAAGAGAACCAAACGTTTCCTCTGCTAAAATCATCATTTTAGCTTCATATAATATTAACTCGCTTTTTTAGAGTTGGCTGCTAGGATACCATTTTTAGCTGAGCCAGAACTAGTTACTGTTTTGCTAAATACTAATGAATTTTAAAAATTAATACAAATAAGGAGACAGGGTTAAGACACCTTGAAAGATTTGACTGATGAAATGCCGCTGTCAGACTGTCTCTGGTAGTCATAGCGGGAAAAAGGCCCCTTCAGGTAAGCACCAGTGTGTCTCAGGTCGATGGTCTCCTCCACAGCGATGTTGCCCCAGTGAGAGACCTCGATGATGCGAGTGATGCTGCTGATGGTGAGGAAAGGTGTGTTGTTCTCATAGTGGATCTTCATGAGGTCCTACAAACCAGCATTTTTTAAAAGGTTAAACGTCACCATTTAAAAACGGGGTTAGGAAAATATTATATAATTTATTTTTTATTTAACACCTTTATTTAGCAAGGACACATTTAATTGGTTAAAAGCGACAGTAACATTTGGGACGTTAGAAAATAAATTTATTTCAAATACATTGAGCTTTTCACAATATATCAAGCAGCACAACTGCTTTACACTGCTGCTGTTTTTCTCCAAAAAAAGTAAACGTTTTCTGTTTAAATTAAGTGTCGAATCCCGCTCGCCCCGTTGAGGAAGACGTGAAATAACGGTGGAGAAGGGATGGAGGCATGCGTAACGAGATGAAGAAGGGAGGAAGAGGGGGCCTATTTAAGGGGAAGGCTTATGAATTTGATTGGCTGAGACTGATTAGGGGGTTGGAAACAGCTGTAGCTAATCATGGCGTCAGAGCTCCTCCCGAAACTTGTTTGTCAGCATCACTTAGTTTTGTACATTTTAATGTGTACAAGTCAGAATGAGCATGCTATTTGAATACACACACCGTTCTTAAAAATATTACTGTATTTTTGATCAGATAAATGAGCCTTGGTGAGCACAAAAGACTAATGAGACTGACCCCAAACTTATTTTGATGCATGCAGTATTATCATGGTGTGAACACAGTTTAACACAGTGATACGACACAGTGATTGTTGTGGTCGGTCACCTGGCTGAAGGGAGGAACATCTTTGAATGGTCCATACTCGACGGTCTCTTCGCTCTTGGTGGGGTTGCCCAGCTTGGTATAGCTCTCTATGGTTTTGGAGGCCAGCCGAACGCGGGTGGTCTGGGAGCGGGTGGGGTATGGGGAGTACAGGTAGTGGTTCCCCTGGAAGACCACCAGCTGTCGCTCGGCCTGGGTGATGTGGGTGGGGAAGGGCTTCAGCACGTGACTGAACACCGTCTCAACCTTCACCCGCAGTTTAGCACCCGGAGCAAGAGACGACGGTAACTGTGCCTCGAAGAACTTACCACTGCAGGGAGGAAAAACAAGACGTTTGAGCTGTAAATAATACATGCATCTCCAAGAAAAAACAACAACATATAAACATAAAGAGAAGGAAGTGTACTCTAATCAGCAAAACAAAATACTAAAGCTGATGCCTGGCTGCATGATAAACTGTTCGTCCTTTATCACAAACGGTTTGTACTCCCCCAAACCTGAGTTGGCCTCTTAAAAAGATTCATTTTACTTAATTTACACAATGTTTTACTTAAATCTTCTTAAAGTGCCCCTATTATGCTTTTTCAAACATGATCGTTCATGCAGTGTGTCATGTAGCTGTATGTGAACATAAACT
>JAUCMU010000013.1:2451448-2464086 GCA_032275025.1 Enteromius treurensis | reverse complement strand
ATATGCCAATAAAATGTTTCAAATTCATATTCATGTTCAGTTTTTTTTTCTTATGTGGCAAGTAGCCGTGTAATAAGTGGGATAATATACAGGCAGCCGGTAGTTATCGTGAAATAAGCCCCTTCAGCGTGATACAAGACCCTCCGCTTCGCACTGTCAGGTCCTGATCACACTGTCGGGGCTTATTTCTGCGATAACTACCGGCTGCCTGTACATTATCCCTTACTTATTATGCTATATTTGCCTCGATAAAACAACAACAAGAGTTCAAAAAATGTTCGATATAATGTTTATGCACCAAAAGACATGAATTAAGTGTATTAAAAGAGTAAGGGACTATACAGTACTACACTACTATAAAGCATTTTTTGTGATTAAGCTAGGGTTTTGCATTTATACTAAAAGTATTTAGACTACTGTTTTTCATACAGATACCTAGAAACAATATAGATACATTTTTACCAGACATTGAGGTACTGTATGGGTGGTTTTAAATACTAAATATAATATAAAAAATGTTGCTACTATGAAAGACCAGTGGTTCATTTTAATAAAACTCAAACTGTCACACTAAAAAAAATATAATTTATTGTGATATCAGTGTATCACCTTATGGCCATATTGCCCATCCCTATTCAACCCTAATTCAAAGAAAAAAGAAAGATATGCACAAATACGGCTTTCAAAACATACTTATTTTCAACTTGGGTGAGACGATGTCCTCTTCATCTGGTGGAGGTCCAAGTTCCCTTCGTTTTTCTCTTAATATCTTCTCCAGAACGTTGGAGTCATTGTAAACCTAGAGTTAAACCAACAAGATATTTATGACACGACAGAGCAGTTAGTATTTCTAAAACCTATGCTACACAATTATTCAAAAAGCTAATTTACTCTACACAGTCTTCCCAAGCTCGTAGTAAACCTCAAACTCACTTGTGAACCTTCTTCGTTGTAGTGACGTGCATTACGAAACATCAGCTTCATGTCCTCCATCATGGCGTCTTCACTGGCGTACCTGTCAGAGCGGATGTTGTGGTCGATGGTCCTCAGGTCCATTGGTTCCAGAATAATCTTGTAGTAGTCTGGGTAGTCTTTTTTTGAGGGCTTGACCATAAACAGGTCACAGAGTCTCCGGCCTGTGCCCATCTCCCGGGCCTCTGCCACAGCAGCGTACAGAGCCTTCAGGCGGTTCTTCTTTGTGTTCTTCTTATGGCTGCCAGAGGTGATACGTTAGGGCAACCGCCAACGGTCACAGCGTGAATGTTTAATACTGTAATAAACAGTAATTTATTAATGCTGTAAATGTACCTTTTGCGCTTGGTGCTGCCCCCATCAGAAAGAGTAGATGACAGCATGCTATCTCCATCTTCATCAACTCTCCTGGTCAGTTCTTTCCTTTTCATCTGAATATATACACACATATGCACAGATTTAGACTGAAGACATAAAGCGTTTGGATACTTTTTGGAGGTCAAATTTTGATGGAACTTGTTCACAGTTAATGTGATGAAATATATAGGCCCGGTTTCACAGACAAGGTTTAGCCTAAGCCAGGATTAGCTTATAGTTCAATCAGGACATTTAACTAATTTTTATAAAGATGCCTTAGAAAAAAAACTTTACTGGTGTGAATCTTAAGACAAAACAAAGGCACTGAGAGCTCAGATTTACACTTTAGTCTAGGCTTAAGCCTTGTTTGTGAAATCAGGCGATAGAGTTTCTTTACAGGTTTATATATCAAACAGTACTTTTGGAGGTTGGCAGAAATAAGATGGAGAGTGAGATTGTTTTTCGTATATTTTACACACTTTTATTAATATTTATTTTATAATAATGTCACATAAAATACAAATATTATTATTAAAAAAAAATATTTTTTTAAATATATTGTTTACCGTATAAATGTATAAGATGTGGAAAATAAAAACAAATAAACAAACAAACAAATAAAAAACAAGATATCATTGGCACAATTTAAGATTTTTTCCCAACAACTTTTGTGAATGTTTTGGAATTGGTGGCCACGTTTTACTGATTTATTCCCTCATATTAGAATCATTTTGTCTTCAAACAAGTGCTTAATTTGTGGCAACAATACTATATCTTTGTTACACTGAGGTGCCAGATGTTGGCCATGAGCTGAGGATAGTCAGAGATTGTGGTGTATAAGAGATAAAATGTGATATAAATACTGTTCGTTGTTTTGCACAGACTGATCGTTTCATGTCTTAACACCTCAAAGCATCGTCACGAGCCGTAGGGTTTCATTTGGTTTCGTCTGTGTGTGTTTTTTGGACTCTCGGAGCTTTGGAACATTTGGTTGCCATTGACTTCCATTATATGACTCACAGACTGCAACGGTTTGAGTTAAAAATCTTTGTTTGTGTTCTACTGAAGAAAAGGGGACACCTACATCTTAGATGCCCTGGGGGTAAGCAGATACACATCACATATTCATTCCTGGGTGAACCATCCCTTTACCTGCAATATATGCTGCAACTTCATCACACGCTTGTAGATCTGAGAGTTGGGAACGTTGTAGCGCTTCGCGTTCTCAAACATCAGGTTGAGGTCCGTGTCTACCTGTTCCACACTTTCATACTCACTGTTCTTCATCTTACTCCTGAGAAAGGATGAAATACTTTACAGCATATTCAAAACCGAAGAACTTGTAGTGATGTTGTCCTACTGTACCGTATCTGCTGGAGGGAGATTGGGTGGCTGATTTGCTGGAAGTAGTCGGGGTAGTCTTTCCTGGAGGGAAGCTGAAAGAAGGGCTCGGCTAAAAGCTGTCCCTGGTTGTTCCTACAGCCCCGCACTGCCTCGTACATCTGGAAGATGGGGTTGCTCATGTCCATGCTGGAGTGGATGCTCTCAGCCTCAGACTCACCCTCGTCATAATGAACAGAGCCTTAAGGACATGGAAACACTCATCTAATTAGGATATAAGCCATTAATATATTGATGCCACATCTCGTCAGCAGTGCTGCTCTATATACAGATACCATTTTTGTGCAACGTACCAGTTAGTATGGCGTCCTCTTCACTCTCGGAGCCATACTGTAGAGCAGTAGTGATGGAGGAGAGTCGGTCTCCCTGTCCGAACCTCCTGTTCCTGTTCACAAACACCAGTGCAAATACATATATGTCAGAATATACACATTTATTTAAAGTAGATGTTGAGTAAGATGTTAAAGCAAACTCATGGTGGTTCCCCAGGACAGTGATGATGTCAGATGGTAAAACCATAACACTATTATACATTATGGCACTGAAACATAATTTAGTGCATACCATTTTATCCCAATGTGACATGCACAAGCTGTTAACACATGCTGCTTTTTGGTACTTTTGAAAGTATTTTTTACCAAATAAATATAAAACGTATTGCTTTGGATTTCAATCTTATGTAAATACAAGTAAATATATATATATATTAGTGCAGTTAAATGGTTAATGGTGATTAATCGCATTCAAAATAAAGGTATTTGTTTACACATTGTATGTGTGTGCAATGTGTATATTTATTATGTATATATAAATGCACACACATACAGTGTATATTTGGAAAATATTTACATGCATGTAGATTTATATATTGATATTTTATATTATATATACATATTTAAAATATATAAACATAACATTTTTCTTTAATATATGCATGCATGTGTTTGCATTTATATATAATATATACTTCATGATTAATCGTTTGACAGCACTAAATATATATATATATATATATATATATATATATAATGGTCATTTCTTAACATTAACACATTAATTCTTATCATTAATTAGTTAACACTAAGAATGAACAATATTTTTAATTGAATGCTAATTTAAGCATTTACTAATTCAATTATACTAAATAATATTTACAATGCATTAAAATCCCTAGTTGTGCTTTTTAAGATTAGTTAATGCACACTGAGCTAACACGAACTAACAATTAGTAATTATATTTTTATTAGCTAACGTTAACAAAGATGAATATGTACTTCATACTTTAATAAATGCACTATTCATTGTTTGTTTCGTTAATACATTAACTAATGTTAACACTTGACTATTGTCACGTGTATATTGTATTATATTATTTTACATCATTCAATAATAATTCTAGATGCTAAATATTATATTACATTTGACACTGATCAAGCCAAAATACATAATAGAACATAACATGAAGTCCACAACATAATTTACCTGATCCTGATGCTGCTTTTAATAGGTTCAGAATGTTCAAGCTCCAGTTTTCTCTGTGAAAAAATCTTTTTGATGGTGTTTGCATCCTATAGGAACATAAACGTACGTCTAAGATATTAGTATTCACACACATTGTAGATAAAAATAAACAGAATGCCAGTGACACGTTACTTTGAATACTTGCGATCCGGGCTCATTGTAGGTTTTGGCATTTTTGACTAACAGGTCAATGTCTTTAGCCATATGATTTACACTTTTATAGTAGCTCATCTATAGACAAAAACAAACAAGCTTCAGCGTAGTAACTGATTATGAATGGCAATATTAGTAGAACACGATCGTAATAACAAGATACCTGTATTCGTTGTGCAATGGTCTTCAGATCTATTGGTTCTTTAATAATAGCATAATAATCTGGATATTGCTGAAAAAAGAATGTATAAATAAATTATAAAATTAATAATCTGATTTGTCTGTGTGCTGAAATGAAATTGAGAGAACTACCACTTTAGAGGGAAGTCTCTGGAAAAGTTCACTAATGAGACGCCCATGTTCTGTGCACATCAACACAGCATCCAGGAGCTGCCCAAGAACTTCCTTAAGGCTGGAGATAGACTGTAAAAACAAAACAAACCAGAATGATTCGTCTGTCAGGAGGTGAAGGAAAAATGATCTGGGGCTTCTGACCTCCTCTTCTGTGGCCCCTCCAGGGTTTTCCTGTGAGTCGTCATCGTCATCGTCTTCATCATAGTCCCCTCGCTGCACAAACTCATTTTTGGTGCGAATATACAGATCCCATAGTTTACAAGCTGCTCTGTACTCCGGAGTTTCTGGCTGCACAGGAAAACATATATAAAGGTTTCAGTCATCCATACCTGGTCACACTTTATTTCAAGCTTCAATTCTAACCCTTAGCAAACCATTATTAACAACGTTTGCCTCGAAACAACTCTGCTTATTAGTAGTTAAGGCAGTTGTTGTTACACTATTTGGACTTTGTTGTTGTGTTTCCCAATTCTTCCCCCTTGTTTTACTCCCTTGATCTATTTCCCCCTTGATTACTTGAGTTAGTTCACCTGTGTCTGTTTAATTTATTGCTTATTTCAATATTTGGAGTTGCTGATTATTAATGTGGGTTTGCTTTTCCTTTGCTTTGTTGGATGTTCTGTTGGTTCCTTCTGGATTGAACAATTCTTCTTCGTTGTGCGCTTTAACTAGCTTTACATGACAGCTGTTAAGTTTAGGTATTGGGTAGAATAATGGATGTAGAATATGTGCTTTATAAGTACAAATAAACATACAATATGTTAAAAGAGGTGTGCTAATAAGAAACTAGTTAAGAGTGAGAATTAGTCCCTATGTATCGCAATGATACCTCATTGGTGCATTCATTTAAACAGAATATATTTTAAACATAACATATATATATATATATATACACACTTTGTAGTATGTCTTGGCATTGTTGAATAAGAGCTGAAAATCAGCTGTGAGCTGCTCAACATCATCATACTCCTCCATTTTCAGCTTCTGCTGGATTTTCATCATGTCAATGGGCTGAGACACCACATCATAGTAATCCGGCTGGTTCCTGCAGGGAAGCATTACCTGTGTTATCCATTTTGGTTTAAGTTTTAGAAGCTGGTTAAATTGGTTAAGAGCCTGCAATCTGTAATGTGTGACTGACCTTCTCTTTGGTGCTCTGATGAAGAGTTCACACAGCATCCTGCCCTGATCATCCTTATAGTCTCTAATAGTGTTGTACAACTCGTGACACACAGCAATCTGTAAGAAAAGGACGTACAGAGTGACACACTAGAACAAGTAACATCTGCACTTGTCCTAAAGCAGAATGTGAACTCATTTCAACTGTGAGAGCAGGAACAGGAGAGCCACGATATAACTTGAATTGAACTCACAGGGTCAACAGTGGGAATGTTTGTGGCTCTTCTCCTCTTTCGACTGGTTGATGGTATGGATGTGGTCTGGCTGTCCTCAAAATCTCCTCCGCTCACACTGCTGGATGGAGAAGTGGCTCTCCGTCGCTTTGAGCCCATTGTAAAAGCCCTTCATATAGAACAAACACATAATAATTCAATAGTTAATACTCATTCAAACGCAAGCACATTTGTAAGAATGACCATTAAATATATTTCATAAATTACTATTACTGTAGTCAGCAGTGATACTAGTACTTTAAAACAGAGATACGATATGTGTGGCAATTAGATATTCATGTGGTGAAGAACTGAAAACACCATCACAACCACACTTAAATAAATAATAATGGTTGCCAAAATAATGCAGTAAAATACTGTAAAAAATTCTAAAACAACCTGCATGTTTTACAGTTTAAAATTGAAAATAATTAGCAAAATATGCACATGCAACAATATTTTTCTGCTGAAATTTGAAATTTACGGCAGCTGTGGTTGCCAAAATTTGACTGTAAAAAAAACCTAAAAAAATATGGTAACAATATTTTAGGTTTAATGGGGTGTAAGTTAAATTTACAGTTAAATAGCATCATATTATTAAGTGATATAATATTACATACCGACCTATGAAAGAACTGAAATTTGTTTTGTATGTTTCAAATGCACTGATAAGCACCAAATGCAGACGGTGATGAGTCACATGATGAACCAAAGCCCATCATAAGCAGCTTTAAATATGAACAGATATAGAAGGTGCTCAGTGTCACTGATAAGAAAACACTAAGAAGAAACATAGAATTCTGGGAATGTCAGTTTACAGTATTTCCATGTAAATTTTTGCCATAAACAATTTCACCGGTTTTTACCGTTAAAAGCACAATCATTTTACCGTTAAAAGCACAATCATTTTACCGTTAAAAGCACAATCATTTTTTTTACAGTGTACAAGCTGAGGCAAATATTAATATAGAAGGTGCAGATTGTCATATTTACAATTACATATTTAATATTAAACACCATCATGCTAGCACACAACACTAAAACAATGCATGATACATAAATTAAACAACATGAGTTGAAATATTAAAACCTAATACACATAACTGAAAACTATTAGCACAATTATTAAAACAAAATACAGTCAAAGCTGTAACAAGGAATTCTGGGAATATTGTATTGTACTTTACTTTTTCAATGTAAATTATGAGATTTCCACAAACGGTATATACTTAACAGTATTTTACTGTAAGGTTAAATCTATTACAGTTTCTAACTGTATACACCAAGAGAACTTAGCGTGAACCAATTCACATTTTTACAGCATTTCTATAATTATTTTGCAGTGTACAGATTCAGTTTTAGTAAGGTAGATTCATTATTAAGATAAACAGTAACTGGTAACACTTTACAATGAGCATCTTATTCATATTACACTATCTGTGAATGTTAGTTACAGTAATTCATTGTTTATGTTAGTTCATAGCGCATTAACTAATGGTAACAAATACAACCTGTGATTTTAATAATGCATTAGCAAATGCTCATACTAACATTAAGATGATTCATTCTGTAGAAGTGTTGTTTATTATTAGTTCATGTAAATAATGTAGTTATTAATTAACCTTGTTGTAAAGTGTTAGCCATTAACTAATGTATTATTGTTGCCTTTACCATGAATTTGTTAGAGTAATCCTACAGTACAGTAATACTTGTTATTCCTATTTAGTAACAGTATTATTACACACAGACACATATTTACCAGTGCCACTTTTACAAACACATGCCATAATTCCCTCTAAAAACAACATGATACAAAAACAAAACAAAACCACTGGTTACATGCCACGGTCACTACTGTCACAAAAACAAAATAAAAATAAAAAAGCTGATTCTAGAAGACTCTGAACGCATCTAACACGGATTTCTGATTTAATTTATAAATACAATGTTTACAGTAATCGTTATAACCACAAGTATCAGTGGACGTGCTTATCCACCAGGGAATCATTCTCGAATCGAGTTTTTAATACGATCAATTAAATATGTATTTTGTACAATGGCGTGTTTGGTGTAGCAGTAAATTAGCAGTAATCCTGTTGGAGTAATACTAAGTAATAGTGAGCTAACGCTTGTTAACGCCAGCTTACTAACAGCATTGGTTGCATAACTAAACATTCAAGATATCCACTTTTGTAAATAAGTGTAAATAAATAAAACAACACAGTAAGCTGCATATAAACACCGATTCTGCACAACCCCGGTTTTTATTTTTACTGTAATTACATAATTAGCATACATGAGTGATGTGCAGCTATGAGACCCGTGATCAGCTGCATTTACTATCATGATGACTGATAACCACTGCACTTCGACAGTGTTGGCTGGCTTCAGGGTGTCTGCAGGAATCAGTGGTTTGCGGGGCGACGATGATGGTGATGGTGATGATGAAGGTGCGACCGCTATGTCTCTGTCTGCAGACACAAGCTGTGTGACACATGCATCAGCACAGGCGGATAAACACAAAGACGCGCACGCACGCACACACACACATACACACACTGGGCCATGCAACACTCTGCGTGATGATGCTCGCGGTTTATTATAGCATGAGCAGCAGACATGGCTGACAATATACAGAGCGCGCCAGCTGCAGGCCTTACCGTCCGTGTCTGACCAGCTGTCTCTGAGAGCTGTCTGAGGACTGACACGCAATCAACACGGAGACTGATTGATTTATTAAATAAAACCGAGATGAAAAAAATTAACCCTTTACGGCGCGAGAGCGGAAGCGGAAGTGAGGAATAGAGGCACGTGCTGCGCTGTGTGAGAAAGGAACGCGTGCTAGAGCAGCGACAGCCATGAAGAGACCCAGTGAGTATAAAATCGAAAATATATCTCATTATTTACACACTTTGACCGTGCAGACACAATGGAAATCATTATATTTACCAGTTGCTCGTTGTAAGGACGTAATAAACTGTCAGAAGTAGTAAAACACACCGATAAAGTCCACGTGTCTGTTTTGTAGAGTTGAAGAAGGCGAGCAAGCGCATGTCATGCGCCAAACGCTTCAAAATACAAAAGAAGGTAAGAGGTTTTAACTGTTTCTTAATAATATGTAAGTGAATAGAGGCTGTTGTTTCGACCTGGTTGCTGTCAGCAAACTAGAGCTTCATATCAGTAACGAAACACGTTTTACACAGTGAGGTTTAGTAAATGCCAATATCTTTATGTAACGTTATATGCGTGTGTGTGTTATATGTACGTTATTGCGTATCCAAGTTCCAATGTGATACGTTACCCTTTTCATACCCCTAAAACTATTTTTACCAGATCCACTTTCAGTGTTGCTTGTTTTGTAAGTTACTCATTCACGATGATGTACTGTATGCATAAAATTATTTGAGTTAACACGGTCAATAAATTATTACTGTAACTGTATTGTACTGTAATTTAAATAGGACTATGAATGTTCAAATAGGACTTGCACGTTCAAATAGGACTTGCACAAAAAACCATGCTATCAGTTAAAGTATCTGGAATATAAACCGATATCAGATGTGGTTTTGTTGCAATTTGCATCGCTGTCTTGAACCGTTATGCTTATTTACTCAACCATGCAAGATTATTTAGTTATTTTTTCCCCAAGACTTTATTCTTCATAAGGGATGCATTAAATTGAACAAAAGGGGGAAATAAAGACTTTAACATTGTTGTAAAATGTTTATATTTTTAAAATGTTCTTCGGAATATTCAGCAAATAACCCAGAAAAAATCTTTTTCCACAAATACGATGATAAATGTTTCAGCTCATCGTCGTTACTAGAATAAAGTCTGGTTTGCATTCACATGAATACATTACATTTTAAAATATATGTAAACTGTTTTTCAAACTTGTAACAACTTCACAATATTATTGATCAAATTAATTAATCCTTGAGTCCAAAAAGAACACACACACACACACACACATATATATATATATATATATATATATATATATATATATATATATGGCTGTTATTGTACACGTCTCTTTCTCTACTGTAAGGTTCGGGAGCATAACCGCAAAGTACGGAAAGAGGCAAAGAAGAAAGGGATAAGCCGAAAACCAAAGAAAGATATCGGAGTACCAAATAGTGCTCCTTTTAAAGAAGAAGTGCTTCGAGAAGCTGAGCAGAGAAAACAGGAGGTATGATCACTTCCAAAACCACAGACTCTGCTAAACCCTGGAAATCAAGCTGTATTTTCCATATGGACCCCACGGCTAATAACTGGCCATCACAGTGTTTGGTGCATATGTTACTGAAACACATGCTGTTGCATTAAAAAGATGTGCGTGGTGTGTTGTTCTTACAGCTTGAAGCTCTGAAAGAGCAAAACAAGATCACAAAACAGCAAGAAAGAGCTACAAAGAGGAAAAAAGAGAAAACGGCAGAGAGTGCCGGAGACGGACCTGCAACCAAGAAAGCTAAAAAGGTAAGACGAGTGTAGAAACGGTCACTCGCTGACTGTAGCTTCCCTGCTAACTGTGTTCATTTGCAGGTGGCGAAAGCTAAAGAAGCGAAGGCTGCAATAATCAAACAGAAAAGCGCCAAGGCATTCAAATGCTGTGAGCTGAACAAGGCAAGTTGACAGACAGATATCCAGCGCTTGACCATGATGTACTCTTGAATCTCCAGAGTGGTCTTTCATTGGATTGAATTGTTGCACAGGTGATCGAGGAATCTGATGTGATAGTGGAGGTTTTGGATGCCAGAGATCCTCTGGGCTGCCGCTGTCCTCAGCTGGAGGAAAGCGTCCTGAAACATGAGGGAAAGAAAAGACTCTTGTTCATATTGAACAAAATAGGTAGTGTTTGTATTGCCTTACACTTCATGTCATCCAGTTATCAAGATGTAACGTGTGCATTAAAGTCTGTTTTTACTGCCTAGATCTCGTTCCTAAAGAGATTGTGGAGAAATGGCTCCGGTATCTTGAAACTGAGTGTCCTACTTTTCTCTTCAAAGCATCAATGCAGATGCAGGACAGAACTGTGGTATGTATATGTGGCTCCATAATGTAGCACATTTCCAAATTATGAATGTTCGGTGGTTAATCTATCCACATTCGATCAGATACACAAATAGAGGAAGAGATCAAGATCGGCAGAACTCATAATCTCTGTTTTACAGCAACAGAGGAAGCAGAGAGGAAAGAATGCAGCTCTGGATCACAGCAGAGCAGCTTCATGTTTTGGAAGAGACGGTCTCCTACAGACGCTTACTGCCTTGGCTAACAAGAAGGACACCGAGACCATGCTTAAAGTTGGGGTTGTCGGTGAGATTTCTTGTCATTTTTGACTCTTGTGCATTTCTATGAAAAAGTTTGATATTAAACCATCTGTGGGTGTCTCGACTTCAGGTTTTCCTAATGTAGGAAAGAGCAGCGTCATCAATAGTCTAAAGGAAGTCCGAGTGTGTCATGTTGGTGTACAAAGAGGAATGACCAGGTAAAGCCTAACTATTTGGTGTCCTTGCACATGTGAATTTGAAGCATGATGAACTGTATTGGACTGAACAAAGCATGAAGTCAATCAATCCAACACTGAGCTTCATATCAAAAAATCTGTCACTGCTGCAGGGCATCGAGCTGCAGCCTCGATAACACGCTTTATTTACCCCGTACAGATGTAAGCAGGAAGTGCATATTACCAAGAAGCTGAAGATGATTGACAGTCCAGGGATTGTGGCGGCCTCCAGTAACCCAGGAGATGTGATGGCCCTCAGGAGCCTGCAGGTGGAGGAGAAGGAGGAGAGTCCACTGGAAGCGGTCAGGACTCTGCTCAAACAGTGCAATCAGCAGCATGTAAGAAACAAACACCACTGTTCATGATTCGTGGTTTAAGTCAGTCTGAAATGATGTCACTTACACATCCTCTTGCTGTTTCCGACCCGTACGAGTTTCTTTCTTTGACTTACTTTGAACATAATGGTAACCAAAGAGTTGTTTTATATTCACCTTTTTCCTGATGTAAAAATGGACACCGCCATTTGTAAATTCTATGGGCATAGCTCATCCACGTCCAGATGTTTTTAGCTGGACAAAATGTTTGTTTTGCTGCTTGATATTGACAATTGGTGCATTTGATCAAGTTAACTTAATTATGATCACACTGGTTTGTAATGCAAACAGTTAATCTCCTCATTCTTTACCTCTAGTGTCTATTGAACTTGACGTATCTCCCATAGACTTACGTCCTTCTTGAAGAAAAATCTGGATGCAGTATGGAAGTGTAGAGTGTAGTTAGGGGTTTGCAATATTTTCTTGGATGCTACCACAGACAATCGACTCCTAACGTTATATTAAAGGTGCCATAGAATGCATTGAGAGAATATTTTCAATTGTTCTCTGATATGTACATAGAAGGTAAGTAGCTTAGGTAAGGGGAAAAAATGGCCAGAAACGGTTTTACAGGTCCATTTACAACCCTAGAATTTGACCCTAGAA
>JAUCMU010000013.1:2423258-2439806 GCA_032275025.1 Enteromius treurensis | reverse complement strand
AAATGGTAATATTGTGTATCTGAAATGAATTTTAGATCTTTAAGTCCATCTCATGAAAAATCGGAGCAGAAACAAAGGTGTTGCGTTTATATTTTTGTGGAGTGTATATATATATATATATATATATTTATTGTTGTGTATTTGATGCAATGCAATTTGAATATTCAGTTTTAAACAATAATAATAATGTTAAGTTTAAAACATTATTTTCCGCATACTGTACATTTTGGTTTCTCCTCTAAGCCCTGCATCCTGAAACAGGTTGATTTGTATAAAGCTCATCATAATAAAAAAGTGAGGTTGTTGCTTCCAGTGGAGACATAATTATCATGACTTAGTACGATCTTTTTACGTGTCATAACTTTTATAAACTTTAATGTTTGCAACTTCAGGGATCTTATTTATGCACAGCTTGTAACAGTCCAAAGAGAAAGGAAAACTTTGATGCTAATGTTGGTGAACAAAGCATTGCACAATTAGGCTCCTGAGTAAAGGACATGTGCTGTCCTTAGCAATCTCAACGTCATCTGTGCTCTTTTTAGAACTTGCTCTTAAGTATTCCATGGACTTGTTTAAGGCGTCGTGGAGACTGCACCTTCTCGGTTGTGGCTCCCAAACTTTGGAATGTCTTGTAACTATTTATACAGGCTTCGTCAACTATGCACATTTGTAAAATGAACTCGAAGACTTGTTTTTTTTTCATCAGATATTTGGTCTGTTTAATGCGAGTGATTTTGTTGTATGGTTTATATTAGTGTCATGTTGTGTTGGCCTGCATGTTGCATGTTATTTTTCAAAGTTTTAATTATCCAGCAATTATTATGGTTTTAAAAGTTCTTTATAAATAAATGTTGAATTGATGAATGTCCAGCCTGCTCACTTGATGGCTGTTCTGGTCATCAATGGACTTGTCTTTCTTCTTCTGCCTGCGCTGACGTGACATGGAAGGTTCGGAGGAGGGCTGAAGAATTGGTCTGCTTTGATCTGAAAGAGCTGAAGTGGACTCTGTGTCGGACTGCTCCTAAAATGTTATTACAAATAATGTCTAAATTGGTTTAAGTTTTATTTAAACGATCATAGAAATATTTCTAATAATAATATAAAAATATTTGTTAATATACAGCACCATAACTTTAATAAATAAATACATAATGTTATATTTATAATAAATAAATAAACTTGTTATTTATATAAAACAAAAAATACCAATGTCTTACCATTAATATTACAGGAACAGGTTTGAGTAGTTTCTCCGTGGAGTCTAAACTTCCCTGGAATATGAAGGAAAACAAATACATTGTCTTCGGATTAAACAAAAACACAATAAATCAAAATAAAGAGACATTAAAGGTGGTTGATCCAAACCCATATGCGTTTCTTTCTAAGTTGGAATGAAAAAGGCAATATATTTCAATGAATGTTTTAACCAAAACGTTTTGATGACATTTTTACTTCCACTGTGTGGACAAAAAACACTAAGCTATCTCACAAAATATTATTTTATAATCCAGTCATAAGGGAACAACACAAGGTTAAGTAAAGTTAAAAATCATATTTTGAGTAAACTTGTTTTAACAATAATATTAATAATATATTTTGATGCCCATCAATGTTAGAAAGACTCCCAGAGAACTTTAAAATTAGATTAGATTCATAATTAGTCAAACATGTCAAAAGTTTTGATTGGTTCCATCACAGTAACATACCTCACTCTCCTCAGTTGAACTTCCAGCGTTGCTAACATTATCATCAACAGTCTTTCTTTGGCTCTCAGACTTTGTTTCAGCATTGTGATGTTGTTCCATAGGCTCGTTTGGGATGTCCCCCATCCCTGCCTCCTGCAGAAGCTTCATAGTGTCGTCTTTAAGGTCCATACTTGCATCAAGAGCCTTATTCTTGCTTAGCATCTTGGCTGGATCTGCAGCCTTGGGTGTAGTTGAGTTTTGAGATATCAGTCCATTCGCTGATATCTTATCCTCCGCTCTCCTGACACCTAATGCTTGTTTCAGAGGGTGTGTCCGAGCAGGACCAGGATCTTCTTTCTCTCTCCTCTTGCTCACGGATGGCGGCTTGTGGTTCTGATGGCTGCTAGGTGGTTTGGCTTTTCTCTGTTTTGGTTCCTGGGCTTGGATTTCAATCTCTATATTGCTAATGGTTGCTGTAGATGGACCTGTTGAGTTAAGAATATCCCGACTTGGAGATTTAGGGGGCAGGTGTGGGTTAGGAAGCATTTTTTCCACTCCACCGTTACAGGGTTTTTGTCGGTTCAAGTGGTTTCCTTCAACCTATGACATGTGGAAAACAAAATGTATACTAATATCGTATGCCTCACACAGAAGAACAGCAGACTTTCATCGTACCTTTATTCCTCTGGCCTTTGATTCAGAGTTAAGACATTGTTGCTCATGATTTGGTTTGGTTGATGCATCAAATCCGGCACTGTTCGGTTTGCTGTTCGCAGCATTTTTCCGTGATTTGGCGGTTTTTCTGTTACAGGACATATAATTGTAAGTTGTTGTTTTTTTACATTAAAGACATGAAAGAGTGCACATACTCTTTTGTGGCCTCCAGGAACATGGAGATCTGCTGTTTGATGTATGGCTGTCGGAGGATGTGTTTGACGTCTGGCCTGTCCTCTGGTTTCTTACACAGCATTCTCTTGATCAGTTCTCCCAATTGGGGGTCGTACTTGCTTGGCATTTGGGGCAACTTAACATTCAAAATTAATTTCAAATGTTGGAAGAATGTTTTGAATTAACAAATATCTACAGTTCTTTGAAACAGCTGACTATATTCACCTACCTTCCCTTCTACGATACGATACACGAGAGAGTTCATGTCTTTTGCGTTGAAAGCGTGTTTTAGAGTTGACATTTCATATACGCAACATCCCAGAGCCCACACGTCTGACTGAAACACATCCAAACATAAATAATGATTCATCTAAAGCACAAAATATCTACCTTTGACATTTTTTTTTTATTTTTTTTATTTCAGGTAAATCATTTATTAATTTATTAAGGAAGCAGTAAAAAAACTTGTACATAAGTTTGAAGTGGGTAATGTTTTTTTTTTTTTTTTAAATGATATTAGCAAATGTCTCTTACACTCTCCGAGGCTCCATTTGTTTAAATAAAACAAATGTAAAAAAACAGTTACAGTAAAAACTGTAATATTATGAAATATTAATATAATTTACAGTCACTGTTAAAACATTATTTATTCACATTGTCCTCCAGAAATCACGCTAACATGCTGATTTGCTATTCAAGAATTCTAATTGTTCTAATTATTATCAGTGTTGAAAATTATCAGTTGTGCTGCTTGATATTTTGTGTTGACATGGTTATACATTATTTATTTAGGATTATGTGAAGAAAAGTCTGTTCAAAAGTTCAACATTGTTAAAAAGAACTTGCTACAAAATTGTTAAATTTCTAATTTAAATAAATTAGCATTGCAATATTGGAAATTAGTATAGAAAATATGTTTAATTGTCATATAAAAAGGAACAACACAATAAAAAAAAACAAAACTAAAATGTAACTTTTAATTTCAAAAGAAAAAACTAACCAACACCTGTAACTCCAGCACTCTCTGTTCTAATTCCATTCCTGAAAAAACGTGTCCCTTTCAGACTTTACTCCACTCATTTACTGCTTGTTTTCTTAAAGAAAAACACTAGCTTTTCTAATGTTTCTATATTCTATCTATTTGTTTCCTTTTCATTTATTATAAAACAAAAGCAAAAAAATAGATATTAAATAAAAACACTAAATTGTATATATAATTTTCTATTCTGGGTGTTTTATTTATTTGTTATATAATTATAATTTATAAATAATTATATTAGGGGTGGCCTAAAAAAATAAAAAGAAAGGTATGCATACAGTGTTAAACTAACTGAGACTTGTAATAGAATTTTCGTATCAATGCTCTTTCGTTGATTTTGACTGCTTTTAATGTCTTCATTTGTCCTTAGTATAAAAGCATCTGCAAAATGACTAAATGACTAATTTCGGGGTGCAAAAGATAGCTGCAATATGTTCTTAACAGGTTTTGTGACATATCAAAAGTATTAAAAGTGATTTAGCCAAAATTGACAGACAATGATCACTGTACTACCTTGTAGTTGTAAGGTTTGTTGGAGAACAGTTCTGGACTCATGTAGTACGGTGTGCCGATCAGAGTGCTGGCCATGTCGTTCTGACTCTCCAGGACCCTCGCGATGCCCAGATCACCCACTTTGATTATATTGGTCTTGGTCAAGAAGATATTCTGTGTTTTCAGATCTCGATGCAGGATGTGCTTCTCGTGTAAATACTAGGAATCAACAAAAAACTTTGTTATTCAGCTACAAACGCAGAAAGGACAGAAGGAGGGCCCTGGATTTACCTGGAGGGCCATGGCTATTTGAACAAACCACTCCACAACTTGTCTCTCAGGAAGCAGTTCTCCCTTCTGCTGTTTGAGTCGGTGGTACAGATCTCCTCCTTCACAGAATCCCATCACGATGTAAAGCTGACAGTCCTCGCCTTCCCAAGATTCCCGGTATGTGACGATGTTGGGATGCTTGAGCTGTGAGAGGAGCTGCGCTTCCTGCTCCGCGGCTCGCCGTTCACGTCTGGAAGACGTTCTCAGGTTCAGCTTCTTGATCACATACTGCCCAAACCACACAAAATATATTGTGTTATAACTTTCCAAATGTCCAAAGTCTCTAATGATCACATCAGCATTCATATGCACCAAATCTTATATGCATTATATTAATATTAATATAATTTAATAATAATATATTTTAACCTACAGACTCAAGTAGATCCATAAAAACTGAAGTGTTTTAAGATGAATCAGAAAGAGGTACTCCTTTTTTCTTATTTATTTATTTGTATTTTTCATTATGCAGCACAGCACGTATGAAACTTATACATATTTGTATAAAAGGAAGTGTTTTAGGTGTTGGTAACATATTCTTTTAAGATTGTCAGATGTCAGTCGATTTACTGCAAATCCAAAAATAAATCACATCTAAAAAAAGAAAAAAAGAAAGAAAAAAGTTTTTGTTTACATAATGTGTGTATGTGTGCTATGTCTAATAATTATGCATAAATAAATACACACACATGCATGTATATACTTCAGAGCCATAACCAAAATATGTTACGTTTTAATATGAAATATATTGATGTAACGTTATAATAAAAATTATGTGATTATAAATATATATATTCATGTGAATATTTTGTAAATATATTCTGTATGCGTGTGTATTTATATACACATAGTAAATATATACATTATGCAAACAAAAACTTATTTTATTATTATTATTATTTTATTAAATTATTATTATTATTTGTTTGACAGCACAAATCTCAATAAGAGGAGGTCATAAATAAAAGCATGTATGAAAATTGGATTTTTAATTAACATTTTTAAGGAAAAAAGTTTTTCAGCTTTTATAGATATCGATCAAACAAGTCAACAATATCAATAAAATTACAACATACTCTATCTGTCTAACAATCATTCTGAAGTGAAGCGTCCCACAAACTCATCATTTTTCTCTTGCATCATTAGTTACTATAAATGTGTTATGTATAAGGAATATTAAACACAAGTAATAAACAAACAGGGTTTTCCTTTAATATACAAATACACATTTTGATTAAAGAGGCTACCTCTCAGCTGTTGTATCAACAACAAAGTCTGTTATTAACTAAGGTTAATGCTTAAAATAAGGCATTCGTTCAGTTTGGCAATTAGTTAAATACATAAAGCAGCCTGTTACGGATTAGCAGGACTGCACAGGTCTGTGCACAAACTCAGATGCATGAACCACTCTAAAGTTACCTGTTTACGGTCTGATTTGTGTCTGACCAGATTCACCTCCCCATAGCTCCCCTTCCCCACAACTCTGACGAATAAGTAACTGTCCATGATCCTCCGTCTCTGTGTCACATAGCGAGCGATGTCAAACCCTTCCGCAGTAGTTAAAATACAAGCAAGCAAGCTGTTCTCAATGCACCGACGGTGATTTGTCTGTTTCAAACTTGTTTGGGGTGACACTGAGCACAGGAAACACCGAACACAGCTTCAGCGTCACCAGGCAACTGACCGCATTAACACTGCACGCTCCGGAGTGATATATGTGCCGTTTGAGAACAGCGCCCTCTATAGGCGCAGCGACACACGACAACTGAGGAACCCTCACTGGTTTGTCTCAGACAGATATGTTGACTGCTGTTTTATGCCGTAAATATCTACAAACATTTTTTAACCAATCTTTGGTGTATAAAGTCGTAAAAAGAAAAAAGTCGTACGGTAATAACCAGTAGGCTATAGCCCAAGTCAAAACATATTTTCACCAGTAGGTGGCGTAATGTTTTTATTCACGTATTAACCACTGTCACAGACAAAGAGTAATAAAACCATCAGCCGGAGTTAAAAAGAAACGAAGTGTTTAAATCTTATTAATTTTTTTAAACCAGTGCTGCGTATAAAGTGGATACAAAGTTAAACAAATTAGTCACAGAAGTCACAAAACACATTGGATTTCGATATTCCACTTTAGCTTATACATTATGTCAATGCCAACTATAACTTTGCAACTACACTATGAAAAATACGAGATTACACATGCATATTTTTGTATTTCATAGCCTATTCTTTTAACCTATTGTTATGCTGTTTTTGCTGGTCAGTTTGTTGGTGTAATAAAACTGTTTAATAAATACAAGAGCGAAAGAAATAAAGAAAGAAATATTTTTTTTTCATTGAGCAGCAAATCAGAATATTAAAATGATTTCAGAAAGATCACGTGACAGCGAAGACAGGAGTAATTGTGCTGAAAATATAGCTTGAATTACATTTTAAAAACTGAAAACAGCTATTTTAAATTCTAAGAACATTTCACAATATCACTGCCTGTTATACTTTTATATCAGCGGAAGGAGACCGAGGGAGAGAGGTTTTCTTGAGTAAATTTCCCCATCAGCATATCCTGAGCTCTGAGGGATAAGGATATCAGATAAGGCCAGCTATTAGATCGAATTCTAGGAACACCGATTAGGAGACATAACCCCGCCCCCATTACCTGAGAGTCTGCGATCTCTTTGATCTGATTGGCGCAGAGCAGCGGAGGCGCTGTGACGTCAGGGCGGGCTGAGACTGGGTCAGCCGGAGGAAGCAGAGCAGTCAGATCTCCGCAAGACCAGCGCGAGCGCACCGCGTTCTGATTACAGCAAGAGACGCGCCTCTGCACCTCTGCGATACACAGGTACCGACATTCACTGCGTTTTAACGCCGTAACGAACACGAAACGCATGCAAGGACAGGCATGCATGTTCGATAACTGCTGCTGTCTTTCGCAGCCGTTTAAAGGTTTTAGTAGCATGTAGTTTTGGTTATATGTATTGAGATTTCATGTAATGTATGCATGTTCATAATGCTGCAGGAAACGTGCATTATTAATAGCCATGCACTTGCAAATGCAGACTAGTCCCACAGATTAAGAGTTTACAGCCGGTCTGGTTTGTATTAGCTGGTTGTCTCTACTCCACATGACTTTATGATGGGTTAGTTATCTCTCTCAATCAGAGGATGTGGTCAACTACCGCTCCTATAGTCTGTGTCTTTGAATGCACTGAAACTTTGACAGCTGATGGTTTAATGGCATATATTGGATACAGATAAGAAACTATATATATATTTATATACTTTTTTTTTTACGTTGTCATTATTATAAACTGTGTTTATCAGTCAGTATTTGTTAGTTTCATTAAAGCTGGTCTGATGTCAATCCATGGCATTCAACACTGACATCTTTACTGTAATGTGGTTCAAAACCTTTGTCAGGCTGTTTCCTCAAATGTGGCATAGTTAAAAAAAAACATTAAACTTGACAGAAAAACCACACAATTGCTTAGCTGAGTGAAATTTTAATTTGACATGAAAACAAAATTAGCGCTGTCAAACGATTAAGCAATTTTTTTTGTTTAACTTTTACATAATATATGTTTATGTGTCCTGCGTATGTTTATTATGTATATATAAATACACACACATGCATATATTTAAGAAAAACGTAATTCTATATTAGATATATTTATATATAATATAATTATATTAATATAAATGTTTTTTTTTTTTTAAATATATACTGTATCTGTGTGTATTTATATATGCATTTTATATATGCTCAATAAATATACACAGTCCACACATATATTACATAAACAAAAAACGTTTATTTTGGATGTGATTAATTATGATCAATTCTTTGACAGCACACACACAAAAGTCTAAAAGCAGCAAAAAATGTCCTGTGTAGTTGTAAAGGTCATGAAATGATTAAAAACAAACAAACAAACATATCAGCAGATACATCTAAATCCTGATGTACATTTTTGTGTGGTTCACGGCATCCAGACACTTCAAACTATATCAAACACATAATACACAACTGCTTAAAAAATTTATTAACAAAAAATAAACACCTTAACTGTAGGAAACAAAGAAACTGAAAATAAATAAATAAATAAATAATTACCAAGTATAGCCTACTTTGAAATATTAACAAACGACTGACCTTTACAATTATTTGAATATCATACAGAACTTTTCATATCTGACATATCTAACACAAATGAACTTTTTATGCCAGTATGACCTCCGATATACTGTGCAGAATAATACATAGAAATGGTCAATACCTTATGATAGGAAAACAATAAATACATCTATTTCACAACCCCATCAAAATATATGAAACCATACTTGGCATACTTGACCATAAAAGGACAAAGCTTGCTTCTAACAGGCTGAAAATCCTTGGCGTTTTAATTTAAGCAGTGCTATCTTATCTGAACATAGCATCTTTTAACCAGTCAGTCAAGTAGTTTCATGTGTCTGCTCTTTCCCTTTTATCCCATTAGCATTTCTTTTCTCCATTTTGGTGATATTTTCTTCTGTGTGCCACAGACAGTGTTGGCATTATTTAAAGCATTTTGGCTCTTTGATTTCCTCATTTGAACATTCTCAGGGATCAGCCAGCCAGCTGGTTTTAGCAATTAATGTAGTTAACAGTCTATGATCTGACCAGTTGGTGTGCTAGAATAGATCAAGCCTTTATCAGTCGTTGTGGGCTACTCTGACAGTCAGAATGTGACTTTGATGTGCAGATAGACGTGTTAATGTTAGGGCTGGTTACAAGCAGCATGTCTTCCTCTTTGCAAAGCCTTTGTTTGTGCAGTCAATTGTGCAGTTCTGTACTAGCTGTAGAAGGAAATAAAGTCGCAGTTACTGCCGCTTTATAAGCGGCGGCTGAACTTCCCAGTGCTTTCCCGCGGCATTCACTTCCCTTTAGAGTCACATCGAGGGTGCAGTGCATCAACCAAAGCCATTTGCACATAAAAAATAAGCAAAGTACAGCATTTTGTTATAGAGCAAGTCATGAAGGTGCTGTAATTAAAAGCTGAACTCTGTACCTGTCTGCAAATAACATGTGGATCACACACTTGATGGGTTGATCGTCTCAAGCAACCATATGGCATCTGTAAGCATCTCGTCCACGCTTAAAGAGACAGTGCAACCAAAATTAAAAGTCTGTCATAATTTTCTCAGCCTTATGTCATTCAAACCCGAATGACTTTCTTTCCTTTGTAGAAAACAAAAGTGTTTTTCGCTCCTTTAGGGAAGTCACGGGACTCCAGTGACTGTCATTGTATGAGCAAATAGCCTTTGAAATATCATTGTTGTGTTCCTCTCAAGAAAGAAAGTCATTTAGGTTTAGCAGCTGTTACAGCTCTGCATAATCTGGGCATCTGAGCTGTCAGTTTATTCAAACATTGACTTCGAACATATATTACTCCAAGCCGAAGTTGATTCACACTGATTGGACACTTCTTACAGACATCACGGTCCAGTTCCTCCCATTGTAGCTCAGCTGGGTTGAGGTCAGGTGATTAGGGAAATCAAAATGAAAATTATTATAACGTCAAGTTACTTGAACATGTTGCATCAAACAAATTATCAGGATTTATGGTGATATCATCCAAAACCACACTTTGCCAAGGGTGTTTCCAAACCTTTGGAGAGCAGTGTATTACATGTCAGTTTTTGCAACCCTTCATTGCTGCTAAGTCTATAAAGCCCCACAAATAGCAAAAAAAATGAGCCCATATGGCTTTTGCACTATATCGAGATGCTATGTGAGAAGACTAGACTAATAATTGTTCTGATCTTCCCCAATTTGGGGGATGTTGATTCGTTTGATTTCTGAAATAGTTGTTATGATCACTGACCAATGTTGATTTTGGAACCTTATAACCAGAAAAAGCAAGCCGTATAGCTTGTTTCTGCACACACTGAAGTGGAGGCCATTTTTAGGGCGAGAGAAAGCTCTCTAAGGTTACCGCTGTGTGCATGTGAGCTCTATACTTCCTGAGTTTGAATTATGTCGTGGTTAGATAGCTCACCTTAAAAGGGGAAGCGCAGTTTGTGGTCATAAACGCCTATGACAGACTCTATTAGCACGAATCATGAATCGTTTCGAGTGTGGTGTGACACTGTTCCAACCTGCTGAAGGTTTAGATGTCCCTCTGTATCTCTTCTGTCCTCTTCTGAGCAGCCATGGGAAACCAGTGAGTATCTCCATCGTCTGTCTGATGAATTCAACATTTTGAATGCTGCATGATGATATAGATGATAGCGTTGTGTATGGATGTCTGTTTTCAATCCTTCAAGCTTGCCTTTTGATTCTCCTTTCTATGTCGGTTAGTTCATAGCTCTTCTATTTCTTGACTTCTACCTGGATCCACACTAACAAATGATCGATTGAAACCCTTTTTACCACTGGACCTGCATGCAACATTGATGCAAATACCTTTGTTATGATAAATGGGGCTTATGTATACGACTCTTAAAACTTCTTGCCTGAGATTTGGGATGCCTTAAATCTTTGGTGTATGTTCATATTTCGCTTGCCTGGGGGGGGTCTTGGATGAAGTTTAGTCTAACTCAGGGATGTGTCTGGATGCTCTGGTGATTCTCAATGAGAAAATGGGTTTGTTAATAGAAAGAATTTATTGTCTCCCATTCTTCTATGCATGAGTCCATGTTAGATGTCGGCCCGCGCATCACGTTTAATTCCTGCACTCTTTCTTTGCTGTCTTTAGCTGTGTTCAGCTGTGTTAACTGTCTGGAATGCAGAAGTTTTAAAGTAGTATACCCATTTTAAAAGAGATTTCTAGCATTACATTTTTACTATGTTAATCCAAAAGTGTGAATGTAGCCATTATGGACCAGTTTAGATTTCATTGTATAAATCAATATTTGATAGACAGTTTAGTTGTGCTGTGACATCAAGTGTTTCCCATTGCACCACATCCTGCGGTCTAGTGTCTGATGTTACCCATAAAAAAAGAAATGTGTTAAGTCTGTGTGGCTTTACATTCTAGTGAATCCATATTAGCATAGTTTACTGAAATACAGCCTGGAAGTCTGTGGGCTAACATGCAATTCATATAAAAGCATCTGCTAAATGACTAAAATGTAAATGTAAAAAAAAAACAATAATTGTAAGGAATTTTTAGTTTCTTTGTTTGCTTTGGAGTCAAAATCTTCTAATATATATATATTTTTTTTTTTATTAACCGTCAAATAAAATGTACGTTTTATTCATTATTATTGTTATTGCAAATTTTATTGAACTGGTTGTACCATGGCAATATACAAACAAAACTTATAGGCCCGGTTTCACAGACAGGGATTAGCCTAAGCCAGGATTAGTTTATAGTTCAATCAGGACATTTAACTCATTTTTATAAACATTACTGGTGGGAATCTTAAGACAAAAGATCAGTCAGTGCAAGTTTCTTTCAGTTGAAACAGCTCAGATTTACATTTTAGTCTAGAACTAGGCTTAAGCCTTGTTTGTGAAATCAGGGGGTAATGTTTTAGAAAGGTCAAATTATCTAAGCTTTCAAGAGACTGTATTTACCATAAAAGATTTAAATATAATTATTATATATATATCTATTTTTTTTTTTCCTGAATTTTTTTTTCACATTGTTTAAGTCACAATGTTTTGTTTGGTCGCACTGCATTTAGCAAGAATTACGGTAACACTTTATTTTACAGTACGTGTACAAATGAGTGGCAACACATGGTGCTAAGCTGAAGTACATGGTAACAAACCAAAAACACAACATACTTTTAGACACCATATTTACTGTTTTCTGCACTATTTTGACAAAAAAAAAAAGGAATTTCAACATGCCATGTTTCGTTCCTAAATGAATCAACTGTGTGAATCAGCAATCTAGAGATTGTTTTGTCAGTATCGCACACCCCTAGTCTAATCTGTTTTCTGTCATTCCACAGTTGCTGTCAATAAAGTTGAATTTACTAAACCCACAAAAATCCTTAACATATGCCAGGTTTAATTTTTATGCTAGCAATCTTTAAATGCTCCAGTGTCTTATCAGTGTAACTGTGACATTACCCAATATTGCTACCTCATTTTGCGCAACTTCCGTTTTATGAAAGAGGAAATATACTTCCTCCGATTAAGAAACAATTAACAAAGGTTTACTGGAGAGACAGGCCTCCCTAAATGCACATATTTAAACAGTTTAGTGTGTTTGCCCAAATTGTACGCCCAAACCAACCAAAGTCCCATCACAGCTGCTCTGTTGGCTTGCCATTTGGATCCAGATGCACTGTGGATCACGGGATTCCCATGGAAACGTTGTGATCACACAAAAAAAGTAAAAATAAAAATAAAAAATACAGTAGACCACCAATTGTGTTAAAATAGACATAGCCAAAAACAGCACAGTAGACCATTAGTCGTGAGTGTTTGCTGAAGATTGCAGACTGGGCGACCAAATGGACAAAAGCTGCATAAATGTTATTTTTGTATTGATCTCAGGATATCCCTACGGCTGTGTGGAGTGAAAGTAACATTTACAGCTCCCAAGCTGTTTGGTGACTCGTGAACCGTGCTGTCGAAAATCAAATGGCAAAACACTATTTAAAGATTTACAAAGTGACACATTTAATGTTGGGTTATGAATGCCATGTGGTATTTCGGTAACACTTTATTTTGAGGTTTAACATTTTACATGCATAACATAATAACAATTGATTATGCATATTTACATGCAAGCCAAACCAATCCTAAGTAAATGCATTTAATATTATTTAGTAATGAAATTACTTTAAAATAAAATAAAGTGTAACTAATATTTCTACATGTACTATTGTAAATTTTAGGTGTTCACCAATATAAAATTCTGACCAATGCAATAATCCACTAATTATGTTTATGTTATGGTAATATAGTGAATACTAAAATGTATTATATACAATTTTTGCAACATTTAAAAAATATAAAATGATAAAAACCTAAATGCTAAACCACTTTTATATTCTACAGTAGTTACAGCGGTTGGACAATGAAACTGAAACACTGGCCAATTTAGTGTCGGAGGTTTCATGGCTAAATTTGACCAGCCTGGTGGCCAGTCTTCATTGATTGCACATTACACCAGTAAGAGCAGAGTGTGAAGGTTTAATTAGAGGAGTAAATTGCACAGTTTTGCTTAAAATATTGCAGTGCACACAACACTATGGGTGACATATCAGAGTTCAAAAGAGGATTATTGGTGCATGTCTTGCTGGCACATCTGTGACCAAGACAGCATGTAAGGGATGTCCAGGTGCTAACCCGGATTGTATCTAAAAAACATAAAAGCAGAATCATATGTGCACCTCAACTCTCCTGTTTCCACCAAAACTGTTCGTTGTGAGCTCCACAGGGTCGATGTACATGGCTGGGCTGCTATAGCCAAACTTTTGGTCACTTATGCCAATGCCAAACTTCGGTTTCCATGGTGCCAGCAGCGACAAAATCTTGGGCTGTGGACAATGTAAAACTATGTATTGTTCTCTGATGAGTCCACCTTCACTGTCTTTCCAAAATCCAAGAGAGTTACGGTGTGGAGAAGCCCCAAAGAAGAGTACCACGCAGACTATTGCATGCCAGTAGTGAAGCATGGGAGTGGATCAGTGACGGTTTGGGCCGCAATATCATGGCATTCCCTAGGCCCAATATTTGTGCTAGATGAACCTTTGGTCACTGCCAAGGACTACCAAACCATTCTGGAGGACCATGTGCACCCAATGGTTCAAACATTGTATCCTGAAGGCGGTATCAGGATGATAATGCACCAATACACACAGCTAGACTGGTGACAGAGTGGTTTGATAAACACGAACGTCTCCCATGACCTGCACAGTCACCAAATCTAAATATTATTAAGTCACTTTACGGTGTTTTGGAGGAGCAAAACCTGACCTGGCCACTATTCTGCAAGAAGAATGGCTCCAAATGGCTCTTGCCACTGTTCAGAACTTGTATCTGTCAAGACAAACGGATGCCCTATTGGCCACAAAAGGAGGCCCTACACCATACTAATGAATTATTGTGGTTTAAAACCAGGCGTTTCAGTTTCATCGGCCAAACCCTGTACATTATATATATATACATGAAAATAGCGTATATACTAAAGATTTAAGAGTGTTATTAAGTTAATAGTGTATTTAAATTCCTAGTGTGTTTAGTTTTAAATACAGTTTCCAATATGGATTGCTATTTTTTGTTGATTGGTCAGCAAAAGCCATTCTGTTTCGCATATACAGCAGAAAGTTCTGCTGTGCTCCAAAAATGTGGATATGCTTGAGACTTCATTCTAAGCACCATGCTCACATAAAAAAAAAAAAAAAAGATTTCTTTACTTTCTTTTTCTTCTTCCTTCATTCAACGAGTCTTGTACATTTGAGCACAAGAACGTTTTCTGCATGAATGGCCCTAACAGTGCCCTTAAACCATTTTTGTTCAGGTGTAAGCTTTGATCAGGTATAGAACAGGTAAGTAGCAGGTAAATTAGTTTTAATTAGTTGCCTTGAATTAAGACTTATGGTGAAAATCATTAGTTTCCCCCATGCTTAGCGAACTAAGAATTAAACCTTCTCTTTGAATGTGCAGTACAAACTGACAAGCTATAATAGATATAAAGCCATGTGGAAACACAAGTGCTGCAAGATTCTTTAAGTAGCTGCGTCTGACTGAGCTCAGTTTACGCTCTCGTGTCTCACTGAAGACTAAGCTAAATAAAACAGACCTGGGTTATAGAAGTGTGTAGTTGTCAGAACCCTTGCTTTGAAACACTCAAGAGAAAAGAGACAGATGGGAAGCACTTGCTTTGACATGATGGTGTCTTAAAAGTAATCATTTTACACATAAGAAAGGTTCTTAATGATTTAAATACACTTAAGGTGACACTTGTAAATGACACTGCAGTCATGTAAACCTGAATATTTCCACATGGTGAGGTCAAATTCCAAGTGAATTTCCCTTTAGGTCAAATGTATTAGAAATGCAGGTGAAGTTAGTTATTTCCTGGAAAATTTCATGTCACATAATATCAGATCTGGACTGAAATATCTGTAGGATTGTGTTTCATAGCATAATAATTGAATGTTTTCCTCTTCTTCTCTTAGTTTCTCCAACATTGACCGTAGCAAAATGCCGTTGGGAGAGGATGAACACTCTTGGAAAAAGAAAACATCGAACATCAAGGACATCTACGACTTTAAAGATGTTTTAGGAACGTAAGTATAAGAACATTTTACTTCTAACTCAGCATCTACATAGCTGCCGCTAATGTTTGAGTATAAGCTGATGGTGGGTGTTTCTTCCTGACATTAATCAACTTGTCCGAGGACTTTTTTTGTCTTTGTTTACTTATGCAGACATGGCGGTTCTCTTTCGTTCCAAGTACACGATCATAACATTTGCCAAAGAAATCAAGCTTTTAATGTACTTTTAATAAGGAACATTCATTATATAGTGCTCAGCCTAGTCTGTGAATCAGATTATATTAGGAAATTATCCAATCATAACAGAGCTCATTTACAAATAGAGATCTTAAAGGTATAGTAGCAAAAATGATCAAAAAATTAGCAAAAAAAAAAATCAAACCTTGACTAACATTACTTCAGAGAAGAAAGCTATAAATGGCTATAATAAGACTTCCTTAAAACAAACCAGATATTCTGGATTTGACAAGCAGCAACACAATTCCCACAACTGCTTATATGTCGCTGTCATTCTGATATGAAACTGTCCAGGCCTTTTTACATAAATTGCTTATTATTCCTCTCCATTTTTTTGGGTTCTGATCCCACTTGTTGTTTTGTTTCTTAAGCTATATCATAAATGATCTATTTAGCACTTGAAAAAGAAAACAAAACAAAACTGCACATTTGGTCCTAACTCCTAAATACAAGCAATATTATTATCTATATATGAAGAGTTCAGATGCAGAAGCCTCTAAAAGCCATCTAGGTCAAAAATAAGATAACAATACTGAGTGAATGCTCTTCAGACATAGTCAAGTCAAGACACTTTTATTTCTATAGCGCTTTTAACAATACAGATTGTAGCAAAGCACTGAACATTATCAAATAGAAGAACAGAGT
>JAUCMU010000013.1:2406153-2416196 GCA_032275025.1 Enteromius treurensis | reverse complement strand
TGAAAAACAGTATGCGAGGCGAGTAGTATGTCCGAATTCATAGTATCCGAAATTCAGTAGGCGAGAAGTACCCGGATAACCTACTGCTTCCGCCCGAATTCTATAGTAGGCATATCATGGAGACTTTCCGATCCCATGAGGCTCTGGGAGAGAAGGCGTCATATTCGAAAAATGGCGGAAAGTAGAGATGCGACTCATTTCAAGTACCTCAGGAAGAAAAAGTTGTTTATTGTGATTAAATTACACTTGTTTTAACACAATCTAAATAAACGGATGACTTATTGAAAGATTAAATTGTCGCGCTGTTGTGACGACACGTGACAGCATCAATATGACGGATGTAGTACCATCCGAGTTCCATTCATACTACCCACATTCATACTATATAGAACGTACTTGTCGTACAATTTTAAATGTAGTACCTACTTAAGCAGTATGCGATTTCGGACACAGCAATACAAAATGTGCAGGGCAGGGGGTCCTCCAGGAGTGGTTTGGGAAGCACTGCTCAAGATGAAATGTTGAACTTCATAATGACTAAAAGTTGAACTAAAAATGTTCAAAATAAATGTATTAAATTATGAGAAAAAAGGTCATTAAATTGAATTTACAGACTCAAAGTTGGAGAGTAATTTACTGGGGAGTAGCATATGATACAATGATGGTTCTAGGCCGTCTTTTGCCAATCTTGCGTTTCCTTTTCTCATCACATATTACATCAGTAATCACAAGTATTCATCACATTGTATCTTTTTATGATTGCTTGGCCCTAATCTTCTTCCATAATATTTTGAATTAGATTCAGTTTATTTTGATTTTAGTTTAGTATGTTATTTATTTATTTTTTATTATAAAAGATCAGTTTATTTATGTTTCGCAAGCGAGGCAGTTTTATACTCAGAGAAAGAAAAGTACATTATATGCTTTTTCGGGATTTTAAGTGTTCTCCAAAAAACAAAACATCTGTGGAACATGTAGATATTTGTTATTTTTGTATTATTTACATACTTTTATAGTTTTCTTAATGTTATGAATTCATTTTTATGTTTCAGTTTTTATTGATTGATTTTATATTTATATTTATATTTATATTTATCTTTAATTTAATTTAATTTAATTTAATTTAATTTAATTTAATTTAATTTAATTTAATTTAATTTAAAATGAAAATGAAAATGTGAAATGTTTATTCCAGTTTTAATATTATTATTTAAAATAAATCTGTTCAGTCAGCAGTATCAGCAGTATCATTCATGTCTGCAGTACAAATACTGTGGGATGAGCTTAGTGTAGTGGGTTTGTTCAAATTCATTATGCCAGCCATGAGCAGTAGTAAAAATTATGCTTGCCTTGGCTTTGTTTTGCTGTGTAACATTATCCTGTTTAACACAAGAATGTTTTGGCACTTGGATATCCAGTTTTGATGCAACGTTTCCTCCAGGTACTTGATTTGATTATGAAGAACTCATAATCCCTCAGAATAGGCACTGAGCTGAACCAAATCACTGCTGAGTTGCCATAGCGATTTAATGGTTTCTCTTCCATTGATGTGAAGCACACTAGGGCATGTTGAATTTCCATTTGCTGCTTATTAGCGGATGCAGTCACAGGCTCTTGTGAGTGTTGCTTTAACCCACAGCGAAATGGGCATGGTGTGTCATCCAAAATGTTGTTGGAGCGGTTTGGGTGGTAGCACAAATATTTAAAGTGAAAAGCACATGATTGAGATTAACAGCAATTTTGTGGATGATCGGTTTTCTCTGTAAAGAAAGAAAATTAAGTCTTAGAGTGCATTGCATATATTTATTCAGCATTATTCAGCACTGTCATAGGACTGGGTGATATAAATATATATATATAGAGAGAGAGAGAGAGAGAGAGATGTGTGTGTGTTTGTGTGTGTGTGTGTTTGAGTTTGTGTAGTAAATGAAACTATATGCTATGCATTCACACACAGAGCAAGCAAACTTATTATATAAAAAAAACAAACAAACCAAAAAAACGGTTGTACTGCTTGGTTTTAATTATTTGTTATGTTAGGAAAGGTGTGAGCAGCAACTGAAAGTGTGTGCGTGTGTGCAGGAGAGCAGGTGTCTCTACCAGGCTGGTAAACACCATGAGGTGTCCCTGTGCATTTATTATTCAATCACCAATCCTTGTGCACACACGCATTTGCACGCATATACACTGACAAACAAGCAAACGCACTCTCAGCGGCATTGCCACCGTTTTCCATCCATTCACACACAAGAGTGAGTGTGTCACGAGACACTCGAGGAGTGTCTTCTGCAGCGATTATGCCAGGAATGAAAGGTTAATCTCCTGATCGCTGTCGCTCGTTCCTCCACATCCCACCGGCCCACTAATCTGCTCCATCAATCATTGCATCATCAGCCCCTCCCCCACTTCCTGTATCAGGTGTGTTCCTCTTGCACAAGCAGATGCATTCTTTAAGGTGAGGCTTTCACTGGAAAATGTAGATTCCCACCTCCCCCACAGCAAGTGATAGTTTGCAGTGCAGTGCAGAGTGTATAATTCATCATTATCTGCTATTCCCAACCCACCCATATCTTTGTGAAATGTATTTTTCTATTCAGAACCGTTAAATGTTCATGAAAAAATAATGAAAATAATTTTTGTGTGTGTTAATACAGTGTTGCTTATAATTGGGCTGTCAGCTTAGCAACATGCTAATGTCAAAATCAATAGCGATTTGGGTGTGTTGTGCATCACACATTTGCGTGGCATGTGAAGATAATGTTCAGCAAAGCTGTTCACGCACAGAATGTGTTTTTTTACACATGTTACAGCTGAAAACTTTTTACCTTAGCGTCACATTTCTAGAACACACTGTGCTAAAGACGCGCAGCACTCATGACACGTCTATTTAAAATGCTGTCACATTTTTGAGCAATGCAAAAATGCTTAAAAGGCAGCTTCCACTGTAGACAGCTAGCAAGGCAGTCCTAATGTAAATATAGTTTAAGTCTTTTTTTTTTTACTTAGTCATGTGATCTCAAACGATTAAAATGACTTCCTTTCATCGTCATATATCAACTTTATAAAAGGCCACGTGGAAGTGAACAGCCACCAAGTGCCCCTACAAATAATGTGTCTCTATATAAATAACATTTTTACCTTTTATTGTCTCACCTCTTTTTTCTGTTTGTTTAGTCTAGTGGTTACAGATATTGTCTGCCCATGTTTAATGGCAGTGTCTGCAGGCTAACCTCTGGGCTCGGCAGACGGCCAGGTGTGAGGTCGCAGCTCCTGCTTTGGAAACAAAAATATCCCGGGGGATCAATCAGTGCTGCTGTTTGTGCATGTTTGTGTGCGACCCTGATCGACCGCATTCTAAGTGCTCAACCACGATACGACATCTGTGAATCCCATGCCTAGTGGAGCTGTTGACATTATCTGTGTGCCAGAAACATTCAGCAGCACCATCACCTCAGGGGATAGAACAGATGTATATAGTGAATACCATATCATAACAGTAAAGGGAATCGCTTTATTGTTCTTCCAGATTTTCAGACTACTGTCTGAATGTTTGCATAGGGTTTAGGATTTAGGAGACAAACACACTAACTTACATAATACCTCTATGCTAAGGCATGATATGGCTATTATATGATATGCTTAGGCTATGAAACGCAGGCCAACTTTTTAAGCAATGTTAATGGGCAACCAGAGCCCACGATCTAAATGTTACTCGTTCTCAATGGAAAAGTGCCCAAGCAACATCAAAAAGCTGCCTGGCAAAATCAGCCAGTATAAAAGTTGCCCTGTGTAACATCAGTCTTAGTGTGCATATTAAGTGAACAGTGGACTGCTCAGCAGCTTTTTAGGTCTTGGCTCATAATCTACTTATTTATAGTTTCATATTTTGACCAGGCTAGTAATAACTGTGCCCTCCTCCTTGGTACTGTAAATAATTCGTTCACCCTGAATGAGCTTGCCTTGTCCCAATCCAGATTATGATGTAAAAATAAGCAGAGATACAGTATTTGGCATTCGTCCAGAAACACTGGGCCATCTGATTAGTTTCACACAATTCAGTCTGAGTCTGGCCTCCAGCACAAAAGCTGCACCTGCTTTTTGTTTATTTTGGGGAACATTACATAACGCAATCAGCACAAATGACGGTTGAATCTGTGGGACCTGCACTGAACTGAATTTAGGCTGAGCACTGCCTCAGGAAGCAAGATGTCATGTAGCGTCGGTCTCTTGAGAGATGAATTATTAAATTGTTTGTGGTATCTAATTAGATTGGATTAATAGTTTTCTAAAGAATGTCACACCCCCATGAAATTTGTTTGCCTCACTGCTCTAATTTAATGTGAAGGAACCTTTAATAATGTACTAGTCGCTCTTTCCCATGCAAGAAAACAAAAAACGAAAATTGCTTTAAGCTTCCAAAAGGACACGAACGCACCATAAATGTATTATAAAAGTAGCTATTCGATAACATTATGTAATGAGCCAGATGTTTTCAAATTTATCCATTTCACCAAAGAGCTCTTAATGTTTTGTTTATGATTTGAACTGATAAAGTTTGGACTGGTTGCAGTGGTTTTAATTGTAGGTTATTAAACTATTCCTTGAATTGTTTCTTTCAAAGTCCCTCTCTTCAGTGAGATGTGAGAGTCATGGAATACTGACTGGAAGTTGCTCTCCCCCCTGCTCTGCGCCTGACCTCTTGTTTCCTCTCAGGGAAACCACAATTTCTCATGAAGCCAAGCCCAGCAGAAGCCATAACAAAAAACCAACACTGTTGTTAAAGCAACATGAGCAAGAAAGAGAGAGAGATAGATGGTATATTAATGGGAAAGAGTGCTTAATGGAAGGAAATAGAAGATAAAGGGGAGAAAATGTGACAGCATCATAGACATTCTCCCAAAAGTTGTCGATGATTGTTCTAAATAGTAGGAACATTATTCAGTCGACGAGTGCATTGTGACAAGCTCAGTGAAAAATGAATCAAACATGATCATAGAAAATAATTGTGCTTTTTTTTAAACGTTCTGTTGAATTAAAATCATCACTGACAATGACAGCGTGAATTATGTTTAGCATTTATTTCAATTACAGTCTGTCAGGCATAACGTATTATATAATTCAAGTTCATGTTTTGGAGTCCATCTCTGCCCCCAGCGACCCTTTCTCTGTCCTCTGTGTCATTCAGGAAGTATAATCAGGAAGCCAAAACAGACAGGCCTGTGTCGTAATCTAGTCCACATCCCCTGGTTCCACCAGATGGCCGTCCTCTTGTGTCTCTGACCGGAGAGGAATGTGCCGCTTTAACATTCCACAGTCCCCAGCTCTGAACGGTTGCACTTTCTGAGGGCAAGAAGCACTATTACTATTAATCATACTTGGACCAGTAAGCAATAAACTAGCAACCCTCTGCAACCCCCTCAGCCTATACTCTAGGGATTTATATTACTATACCTACAGGGATTATTAAATACAAGCTTGTCTTACACTTTATTTAAAGGTGTCCGTTTTACAGTATAATTACTTAAGTAATGATAGTAATTATAAGGAATAATATGTATTTTCTATTGGTTAAGGTTTGGCTTTACTTGTGATTATGCACAAGTTTATGATATTACTATAGTAATTGCATTTAACATAACTATTTCCCTTTAAAACACAGCAGGCCTCAATTACGAAATGAACATACAACAGTAAATTAGGCGTACGGTCTATACTATTCTATACTATATAATCTGGTGGAAAATTGTATAAAGACAGCATTTTAGAGAATTTTAGTAGAATAAGTTGACATGTAATTGTAAAGATAGTCAGTTTGTAGTATGTTGTGAATCCACAAAAAAAAGTGTTAGAAGAAAATAAGCAGTCAGTCTACTAATACTCTAGACTGCTAGTTGACGTGTTGCAAAGTTACTTATTGTTAGTGGAATTCATTGAATATTGAAATAAAGTGTTACCTAAATGTTTCAATATTTACTGTTTCCCGTCGTATGAAATTATTGTATCCATATTTACTGCACTGTTATGTATATATTTTAATTAGCAGTACAAAAAAAGCACTTTTTTCAGTATGGAACATCTGTGCGAATATTTTTAGCCAGAGAACACTTTTTTTTCTCACTTCACTTAGACATCCTGTTTCACTTCTACATGTGCAAACCGAATAGTGTTAGATTAGTTTGTGTGTGTTAGTGTGCACTAGCGTTACAGCAGAGCAGCTGATTCCAGGAGGTCTCAGCACTGCACATTACATGACTGAAACAAACATGTTTGACATATGCAGGGTCTGCTGTTTTACGCTCGTCACATCAATATCTGTGTGCCATCATGTTCTGTTGTGTGTCAGCAGCAGTGTGGCATTGTTGTGAACGAACAAGTGTATGTGTCTCTGCATGCTGAACATTGGCGGTTTGGCCCACAGCCTTCTCCCGTCCTCTCTCCTCTCATGTGCACACACGTACACATGCAGGCTTAACTGTGTATCATATCAGTGTTTGTCCTCCATGGCTGTGCTGAGCTCTCTGGGATAAGTGTGCCTGGCCCGGATCTGTGCTGCTGAGGAGCTATAATCACATCCTGTTTAATAATGAGTTTACTCTTAATCTTCATTCCATTCTCAAATATTGAACAGGCTGGGTGGTTTGCTGATAATATCAGAGCTTTTTGGCTACATCGCAGATCTTCTGTTCAAATCGTGTCTTGTGACTGTGTGAATCTTTGTGTGTAATGGTATAATGACAACTAAAACAACTCAATATATATATCAGCACTCAGTAAATTATTGTTCATCTGACACTAAGGGTGTGTATTATTGACAAAAATCTGATTTTTATTTTGCTGATGATGATAGTTGGACAATATTTTGCTAATCGTGTTTTTGTGCTGGTGCCTTGTCTGGTTGTTGACAGCTTACTCCTGAAGCTTACATTAATTTTCAATCGCAGTTTTACCTGTACGTTTTTTTTCCCCCTGTTGGATGTGCATTATCTTTTATGACACATTTAATCAGTGAATGCAACTAGAATAATATTACACTATCAGTATGAACAAAATCCGTTTTTTGCCATTCATAAATAGCACAGGAACTTTATCTGATGTGGTAATTAGGTTCAACAATTTTACAACATCTGTGTGAATCTACCTATAATGTTCTAATGCTGCCAACTTTTTCCTGATTGAGGAATCAGTGCTATTTTGGCACTTTTTAAATGCTATTATACACAAGGTGCTTAAAAGGATCTTCTCAGCAATGCCATAGAGGAACTATTTTTGGGTTTAGCAAAGAACGAAGGTTCTTCTTCTTTTTATAATCTGAAGAAAGTTGAAGATGTTAAAGGGTTATTGCTCTCCAAAATGAAAATTTTGGCATTAATCCAAATCTGTAAAAGCCTTGTTCATCTTGGAACACAATTTAAGATGTTTTGTAATAAAACCGGAAGGCTTGTGACTGTCCCATTTACTGCCAAACAATTAACGCTGTCAAGCTGCAGAAAAGTATGAAAGATGTCATCTGAATGCTTCATCTCCCACCAGTGGTTCAACTGTAACATTATGAAGCTACAAAAATACTTTTTGTATGGAAATAAAACCAAAATAATGGCTTTAGTCAACTATTCGGCACAGTAACGTCACTGTAGTGCCATTTTGGACAGCATTTTGTACGTACGCAGTTCTGTGTTATACGCAATGGAAAGATATGTCTTGTGTGTGTATTTATGCTTTGGCTTTTACAAACATTGCGTTAAACACAGAACTGTATACGCTATCTTTTAAGAACTAAGCATGTGACTTTGAATGGCTAATTAATTTAAAACATAAATTAATTCAGTTACAATACACCTCTGCATGTTGCTCAAAGATATTATAGTTATGTTGTGGTTTGTTTTGGAACTATTTAATAGAGTGAAAACAGACAATATTGACAACATTTCATTCTTGTATATTGATTTGTTCTATAAAATAATTTCACATTTGCAATAATTCTGAACAAGAATCACCACTCTTGCTTGTGTACATGCTTAAAGGAATAGTTCACCCAAAAATGTAAATGCTGTCATCATTCACTCTAGCAACCCTCTCGACTTTGTTCGTAAAGTTTTAACCAGGCTGTTTTGGGTCACCATTGACTTCCATAGTATTTTTTTCCCCCACTATAGAAATTCATACAGATTTAGAACTACTTAAGGGTGAGTAAATGATGGCAGATTTTTCATTTTATTTTGTGTGAACTATTTCTTTAACTGTATCACATGATGTAAACAAAAGTAAAACTGAAATTTGAGGGCATTTAAGTTTCACCACATAATGAAACTATAATTCCTATTTGATGTTACTTCCATTTCAGAACAAATTACTTTCATTTTCTGACTGTAAACCAGCACAAAGTGCTATGTCTCTAACTGAAACACACAAATGTTGTTTATTTCCTGAATAATCAGTGTTTTTGATCAAATCAGAAAGTAGTTTTTAAATACTTCATCTGAATCCTTAAACTCTTCTAGAGAAATCACTAACAGTCTTTTAATAACTGCTTCCTGTTTTTCTTCGCTTTCACAGATCCACTAGCAGTAATGATTAAATGTGTATTACATTCAACTATGGATTGACCTATGAGCCAGTGAGATTTCTTTGTGGACAGACCCACAGAAATAGGAACAAGAATTTCTTGTCTCATTCACAGCTGGTTTAGATAAGAACTCAAATTTACATGGAAGAGCTTTTATTGCATGTCATTGTATCATGTTGTGTCTGGTTGGGTCTTGTTGAAACAGCTCTGTCTGAATCAACATTCAGCCCATCTGTGACTTTCACTGGAAAGACTATAAGTAAAATAACAAGAAAGCTTTCTTAACAGGATGTTACTTGTGCCAACAATTTAAGGAATTTTGCATATTGACATTCGCCTTTAATGTTTTTGAGGTTGCCAACTTTTTCAGACCCAGTAACCTGTACTATTTTAATATTATTTAGTAAACTATTGTAGTTTGTGTTGACATTTTCAATTTTATATTTTGCAATTGTATATGCAATTTATAGGACCTTCATGGACCCTTGGATTTACTAAACTCTCATTACATCTTTTGAGCTGCATTAAGCAATCTATGTAAATTTATCTCAATTCACTTCAGTTAAAGTTTGGGTCCCACTTTATATTAAGTGTTCCTTAATATAATTAATTAAATAATTAATAACCAATACCTAACTAGATGTGTATCTAGTATGTAACCACAGTGTAAGTACATAGTATCTACAGCTGTAATATTTCTGTAACTACACACATGTAACAATCCTCAGAATGGTGTGTGTACAAATGTGTAAAACATTTGTACTAACAGCACTTTTTGGTAAATAAAGTTTTACACTCTATATTAAATAGACAATTGCTCTGGATTTAGCATGTAATTACTCTGATGTGACACAGCAGCGGGCAGTAAATTAGGCTTTACATACAAATTGTGGTTGGTGTCCAGAATGTTACACTTTACATTAAGTGGGTAGTTCCTGAGGAGTTACTGTACCATGTATATACCAAGGTTATTATAGTTAACGAAAACTAAACTAAAACTAGAATTGAAAAAGCATTTTCTAAAATAACTAAAATAAAAATAACAATGAGAGTTAAAAAAACTAAAACTAACCAAAACTGTTTTGTGTGTAGAACTTAAATGAACTAATATTATAGCAAAAACATCCTTTGTTTTTGTCTTTGTAATACGTCTTTAGGGTTTAATTTATCTATTTACTTCACGCTGACAGTTTTAAGCCAGGCGTTTGACCCGTATGGCACCACATAGTCTGTGATGTCACGTGTACACAGTCTGTCCGCTCTGGTAGTGTCTGGTAGTGCCGCGCAAGCTCTTGATCTCCCAGCGCGCGCACCCCTCTCTCTGCGTCTGTTCTGTTCAGCGAGTGGATGAGAGGAGCAGAGCTTTTGGTTAAAATAGATTAGATTATGTTGCTTCTAACTCCATTTTACATGCAAATATAGCCAAAATCACAGCATAGCCATTGTCTATATCTTATGTGTATTTGACTTCATCAGACAA
>JAUCMU010000013.1:2376957-2389122 GCA_032275025.1 Enteromius treurensis | reverse complement strand
AATATAATAGGTAGCACACAAATTCTGAATGCCTTTGGCAGATCTCAAATGAGCCATTTTAATCTAGATTTAAAAAAATTATCTATGCTCACCCCTAATTTTATTATTATTATTTATTTATTTATTGACAAGTTTATTTAATATTAACATAATAAATATACACACAATAATTTTGTGGATAAAGGTTTGATCGATAAGAAGAAATGCATATGAAGTGTGTGTTATGGAAACAATTCATTCACCTGCAATAAATTACTAGCAGATATATAGTTTGTCAAAACATTTTGCAAATAACACACATTTAAAATAAAACCTTATAACAAATATAAATTAATAATTCGTTACTTAATTTGATAAAAGAGGCCAGTGGTTACAGCATGTATCAATTAAATAATTTGTCAGTATTCAAAGAGAAAAACTCTTCTCTGCCTTCCTACCAAAAGGAAGACAATACTTCTAGCTTTAAATAATGTTTTTTTTTGTTTTTGTTTTTTAAATGTAACAAAAAGAATAACTACCTCAGATAATCGATTAATTCATAACCACCACTTAGTTTAATTTAAAAATGAAATGTAATGGAACTTCTTTTCAATACTTCTTTACTTGTAATTTACATAAATCAGGCTTGCTTCGAACCACTAGTTGTTGATTGGATGAAAGCAGATCTGAATACAAGCCTGATTTTAATTAAAGGGTGGAGTTTAAGTGGACAAAATGTTTAGTGAAATCTGGCATGTGTCTCCAGAGAGAGACAAGTCTGTGGCTGTATGCACAAAATATAGATCAATAACATCTATTTACATAAGAGGATGAATTTTTATTTCATGCTGACTTGGTTAGAAAAGGCTTCTTTGTATGTTCGGATGGTCGCTTGCATACTGTGCTACAGCTGAAGGTGATAATGGTGCATGCTGGACTAGGGCTGAGGGGAGTGGGGGGCTCATACTAGATCGGGAGGATGGGGTGAGGTATGCATACTGAGGGCACATGTGGAATGCAGGGAAGGGGGGCTGATACACTGGCCAGACTTCCGGGGGAAGGCGCCATAAGTTCAGTGACTCACAGAACAGCTGAACTGTAACTTCATCAAAGCCCACTATAAAGCCACTGACCCCGTGGCACGTGCCTGTATGGAAAATCATCAGGGCTGGCGATGCCAAAGGGCTTAAACGTTGCTCCGCAGCACAATGAAATAAAGACAGAAAGAGAATGGGGGAGTTGAGCAACTGCAATTGTTTGGATGTGTGATATCAGGTCAGCACTTTCATAATGTCCCTCCTGCGTGTGACTGTTCCACACTTGCTGCCGCAATAAAGACTTGCATTGTTACCCATCCAGCTTCAGAGAGCAAATAACTTTTTTGTCCAGCTTGCAAAAATAAACAGCATTTTTTTTTTTTAAATGTTCTCACCAAAGCTGCAAAAAAAATAAAAATAATAATAATAAAAAAAATAAATATATATAAACGGTAATATTACCACAATTAAAAATAACTGTTTTACAGTTTACAACATTTTAAAAGCTTGTTTATTAGTGTGGTGGCAAAACTTTTCAGACGTAAAATTCTCATTATTAATGTTGGAGACATTAGTATTGCTTAATATTTGCAAATGTGATTCTTTGATTTACTGAAAGTTTAAAACCATTTATTTGGAAAATAAACCTTTAGCAATATTGTTTTTATTGTCTCTTTTGCTCAATTTAACGTCCTTCTTGAATAAAAAAAAAAAAAACTCTTGTTGGACTTCTAACCAGACACAGCATATTAAAAAAAAAAACAGTGATCCTGATGTTGGAAAATAAAAGTCATACAATGCAATTACTTAAGAATGTGAGTTTGACTTATGTACCCAGATCATTTCAATTGAAAAAATCGTGTAGACCGGACATCCTATGTGAACCCATAAGTGTACCTGAGACATCTAGACATCCTTTTCTGCAAACCTGACTGTCCTAATTAGAAACAAAAAACACGTTTGTCGATGAACAGACAGAAATCTGATTTAAAAAAGAAATTAAATTATAACTGAATAGTAGATAAATATGAATATCTTTTGCCAATGCTTAGCAGACTTCTTGAAATAACTGATCTCCAATTATTCTCCTCGTTTATACCTGATAAACGACTGGCGTATCAGAAAAACAAGCGTTCCATAGTCTCGTTAGAAGAAAACAAACATATACAACTTAACATAATTCCAAGAAAACTAAGAGTACTGTTTAACTTCAAAATCCTCTCAGCACACAAACTCGACAGATTGTTACGCAATGGAAATGTTGTTTTTTTGTTCTTTGGAGTAGAAAAGGTGTGGTATAATTTTCAGAGCGCAGCGTAAAGCAGACAAGGTGTGAGCCACGATTCAGTCAATAGATGTTCATCCAGCAGTTAGCACAAGTAAACAGGATACCTCAGAAGAACGCGAGCCACATAAAAGCCACAGAAGTTAACGAAAGAGGCAGTATGCGAGCGAGAGATGTGTGTGGGCGCCACTCAACAAACATCAGACAAACACAGACGCACAGCCTACATACCCTCCCCCTCTCGTGAAGAGTCGCACTCCTCTCCTTCAAACACACACACATGCTCAAAACACATGTAACCAAAACTTACCGCTTCTGCAAACTGCTACTCTAACCAGTGCAGAGCTGTGTTTTCAGCAGCAATGCAATTCGAAAAAGAGTGACTTCATTTAAATGAGGGCTGAAAAACATCCGAGAGGTGTATTATTAGATGAGCCAGGCGTGTGTAACCTACAATAGACAGGGCAAGTAAATGAGGTACGCCGTGTGCTCCATTTCTGATGATGAGGTGTAGCCTCCTGAGACACCGCGATGAATTGGCCTGTCGCTGTGCTTTATTAAAGAACCGGATAAGTCAGCAGAGCGGTGGATAAGCTACAGCTGGGATGAAGCGTAAAGTCTCTAAGAACTTTATGCTTACAGCATCTGTCTAATGTGCTAGTTGGAATCAATAGATTTTCACTAGGAGGTTCATGGAGAGGTGTGTGGGCCTCAATCTCGATTTAGACGTAGAAGTTCTTGGCTCTGATCTGATTGAGGTTTTATTGCTTTAAGAGGTCACATCATATATTCTTATAATTTCTTTATACACAGAGGTCCACTTCTTTAAGTTATTTATGTCATTTTTCATTTTTTTAAAACCCTTTTCCACCCTATCCCTCTGGTGATAAGAATTAAACAGCATTTTTGGTGCTTTGCATGAAACACGAGCAGCAGATTGCTGTGGTCAAATCCTCAAACACCATTTTGTGGGTTTTACTATCATGACCGATGTCATTTATGACAAATGTCATTCATATATATCAATGATTTTTTTTTTTTAAGAAAATGAATTTATTCAGCGAGGTGGTATTAAATTGATCAAAAATGATGCAATAAATTGATCAAAGTTGGGCCTGTTAGGCCTACAAAAATGTTTTATTTCAAATAAATGCTGTTCTTTGGAAAATATTCAACAAATCCTGAAATGTCGTATGAGTCATGGTTTGTACAATAATATTAAGTAGCACAACTGTTTTCCACTTTTAAAATTTTTTTTCCCCATGTCTTTTCCTCAGCTTTTTTCACCATTGCATAAATTAAATAGCCAAAATGTGCTTTTACTTGTACTTGTCTTGCTTTTCAAAGAAAAAGTCAGTTACAAAACAAAAATGTTCAAATATATACTTACATTTTTTTAACTAATAAGTTCTGTTTGCCATATTTTAAGACATTAGGAAATATTACAGATATAGATTTGAACACTGTGTGTGAATGTTATAATAAACGTATGTTGTATTATTATCGCCTTATTTTTTTTTTATTTGACAGTAAAAACAGTAAAACTACAAAACTAACTTTTATTTTGGCGGAAACCCGCAGGAAGACCTCAGTGCATCTTTTTTTTGGACAATAACAGGTTTATAGATCTTCTCAATACAAATTTGAGAAGATGTTTGTTGCATGCATCACATTGATATGCAATTTGTGCGTGTATTCACATAACGTTCTGCATTTAATTGTTTAAGGCCATATCGTAATTTCAATCATCATAGAGTAACCAGCAACAACAACCACCCCGTCCTCTTCTTATCAAAGACATGCAATGCATTAACAAACGTCGTTCACTTTTGGTGCTTGAACTGATTTTTGCATTTTTCTTGCCCAGCTTCCACACTGCAACATTGTTTGCTGCATTAGTGAGTGCCTCTATTTGATTACGTCAAGCCATTGTTAGCTACTATTTTTCAGTCTTTTTGTTTATTCAAATAATTTCGGCTGCTGAACATTCGGTGCATCCCTAATACTAAGAAATGTTTCTTGAGCGGCAAGTCAACATATCAAAATAATTTTTTTTAAGGATCATGTGATACTGAAGACTAAAGTAATGGCTGCTGAAAATTGACAATGCAGGAACAAATTACATTTTAAATATTCTAATAAAATAAACAGTTCATTTGATCAATAAATAAACAGCTCAATTTAATCTATCATGCATCTCTCAGTGTTCCAGACAACAGGACATTACATGATATCACATCTCCATCTTTAACTTAAAACCCATAACTTCATGTGGTTTTTAATCGACTAGCATACACATCACAGAGATACTAGTTATTCACTATCAGCACATCTCCTGATAGCTTTCAATCCACTGAAATAATGGAACATAAAAAAATGTGAACATGTGATTTACGAAATTAATGCAAAAATGAGACACTTTATTTATAAACAGAGGAAAGTTAACAAAACTACAGAGAAAACAATGATTGTATGTTAAAAGATGTGACTTTGCTAGAGCAAGACAAGCAAAAACATATATTGTTCTCATAACTGACATTATTTAGCTCAGTGCTTGGCCTAAACTGACAGATATTCTTGAGAGAATTAGATCAGATAAGAGGAAATTAACTATGACTCAGCTCGTAGGTGGAGTTTGTTTGGGTGTTTTTTTTTTATGTAATTTATTCCCGTAAAACATTAAATTAAGTAATCTTGCTGGACAAGTTACTTTTTAGGGGATTAGACTTGAGACTACTTTTCAAAAGTTTCAGGATGGTACAATTTACTAAGGTTTTTTAAAAGTAACACTTTTCTTATATCCAGCCATGGTTTATTGTTTCACAGAAATATATATAGGAGGAGAAACAAAGCCCAAAATCCCTTAATCATCAACAAAAGAAAAAACAAATAATATATTTATGATGTGCAGCAAAAGATAATTGATAATTGAGCACAAATTAGTGAAGTGGCTTTAAGAAAAGAGCTAGAGCAGTGAAAATGACCATTTCCACCATCAGGGAAATAATTAAGAATTTCCAATCAACATACAATGTTAGGAAACTGCCTGGAAGAGGACGTGTGTCTCTATCATCCTAATGCGCGGCGAGGAGTAGAGTTTGGGAGACTAAAGACAAGGATCTGAATTGCAGAAAATAGTTAAAAAATAGTCATACAGCCCCTAAATCAGAACATGTTGTTCAGGAGAGTTCTCCTCGCTCACCCAAAAACAATCTCCAGCGTGTTCAGTTCTCAGACAGGACTGGCGCTACAAATGGGACTGGCTTCTATGATTATATGAAACTAAAGAAATTGTTTTTTAGCAGCAATCACTCAAGATGGGTTTGGTGAACACAGAGAGAAAAAGTACTCCATGTGTACAATGAAGTATACTGCTGTGTTTTTGATGTTGTGGGTCTATATTTCAGCTGTAGGTCCAGGACATCTTGTTTAGACACATGGCATCATGGATTCTATGAAATACCAACAGATAATAATCAGTATTTCACTTAGAAATCTTATAATGGGCCATGGTTGGGTCTTCTATCGGGCCAATAATCCAAAACAAACTGAGTCACTGAGCACAAATTGAAGCTTTTGTCATGGCTGCCCCTGTCCTCTGACCTGAATCCTGAGTAAGGTGAACTAAAGAGGAGAAACCAACACGGAGCTGGTATTCTGAAGGGTCTGGAGAGATTCTGGATGAAGGAGTGGTCTCTTTTCTCTTATCAGGTGTTCTCCAAACTCTTCAGGCAGTTGTTATCTTGGGAAAGGACATAGCAGTAATTGGGTGCCAATAATTGTGGCTAACATGTATTGGAGAAAATCATTTATTTCATCATGAGTTTCTCTCCCCATTTTCTATTGTTTTACTTCAATGATACGTTAGAATTTTGTACATTTTTTGAACAAAAGATCAAAAGGATAAACAATGCAGATTTATTTTCACAGCCACCTTTGCTGAGATTTCCCAAGGGTGCCAATATTAGTGGAGGGCACTGTATATATGCCACACACGAAAGGTTCAATCTCCTATTTTTTGTCTCTTACTCTACCACAGCCAGAGAACCTTCTGTACTACAGTATGGATGAAGACTCCAAAATCATGATCAGTGATTTTGGCCTGTCAAAGATTGAGGGTTCAGGTAGTGTGATGAGCACAGCCTGTGGAACTCCTGGATATGTAGGTAAGATACACCTACAAGAGGTAAATAAATGACATTACAATTCAAAGAGATTACTTTGATAATCTAAAATAATTTTACGATGTAACTGTAATGAAATTTCAGCTACTCATATTTTGTATTTAAAATGCGGAAATCATTTGCATGTATTCCATTCCTCCCCATACCTGTCAACATACCAGTTAATTAAATGAATTTAAAGGTTTTGCGCCATTTGCTCCAATTGTAGGAAAAGAGCCATGCTTAATAACACTACTTTTAAAATAATTAAAATGTTCAGGTTAAATTGGCATTTGTAAAGTTTTTGGTTGATTAATTAAATTGATGTTTAATCCCATTTATTCTGATCTTCAGCTCCTGAGGTTCTGGCACAGAAGCCGTATAGTAAAGCAGTGGACTGCTGGTCAATCGGCGTCATCGCTTACATTCTGTTAGTTTGACTAGTACTACTTACAGTCCTACGTACTTCATTCAAATTTCCTAATGTGTAAAACTAAACTGAAAGAATTCAACTGGATTTCTGTTTGTCTCCTCTTAGTTTATGTGGCTATCCACCATTTTACGATGAGAATGATGCCAAGCTCTTTGAGCAGATCCTGAAGGCCGAGTATGAGTTTGATTCTCCGTACTGGGATGATATCTCTGACTCAGGTAAAACACTGGATCTGTAATGTTTCCCTACATTTTTAAGTTTAGTGAGTTTAAAACTTGAGTTTTCATTCTTTCTTTTACCAAACACTAATGGTTGTCAAAGACATTTGGAGTCAATCAAAATGTTACTTTTATGTCTGGCAGATCAAACAAAACAATCTTTCAAGAAATTAAGGCCAACTTATTTTCTCTTTGTTTCTTTCTTTCTATCTTCCTCTGACAGTGTTTTTCAATGACATTATGGAAACAGTTATGTCATGTTCTGAACTTTCACACTGTGCTCTTTTCTCAGCCAAAGATTTTATTGTGCATTTAATGGAAAAAGATCCCAGCCAGCGTTACACGTGTGAACAGGCTCTTCAGCACCCATGGTATGAGTTCAAACGCCACACTGAGAATAATCGTCAGAGATACTGTAAATCTCACTTTCAGCACTTTAATAATTTTGCACTCTGTCATGCAGCAATTTAAACAATGACAGCACCCGTACAGAAATGTATTGCCATAACCATTATAGTTACCATATGTTGTGGCTTTACTGCTTAAAAAGGCAGTCTGACATTGTCATGAACCATCACATTTCAACCTTTCAAACATCTGTCAACGGGTCTAACAACACAATGAGTACCTTTCCCAGTTCCAGATAATCTAAAGCTAGCGAAATTCTTTCCAGCAACATCATTTATTCATGTTGTGTAATTTCAAAACCATATAACTTTCTTTATGGAAAAAAAAAAGAGAAAAAAACAAAAGTTTTTGGTCAGTTCTTGATACATTGTTATCATAAATGTTCATTTGACTTAAAATCTATGGCAAAAGATGATGACAGGGCTTTGCTTTTATGCAACCAGATACAGCTGACATCAGACTTAACTTAAATGTCTTTTGTACTTTAGGATCGCTGGAGACACAGCGTTGGATAAGAATATCCATGAATCTGTCAGTGCCCAAATAAAGAAGAACTTTGCAAAGACCAAGTGGAAGGTAAATGTGTGTATATAAAGTGAAAGAACCTCATCTGAGAAAGTTAACAAAGTATTGTTGGTGAAAAGCATGATTTTAATGGCCGATTTTCTCTTACTATCGTACACAGCAAGCATTTAATGCCACAGCGGTAGTGCGTCACATGCGCAGGCTGCAGTTGGGGACCAGTCAGGAGGGTCAAACTCAGTCCACCCTGCCCAGCCCTTGCCATGGGCACCTGCTGCTGCCCGAGGGGGACGAGGAAGAGAGCTGTCAGTATCTAAACATGTCACATTTATATTTCCTACTGTTTTGCCAGTCATATGAAAGCAAATCAAATATTTACACAGTCATAAATCCTACTGTCTCTGTATAGGGGAACAGGGATGCTGGCACCTCATTTCCTTTATGCATAGCATCATTTCAGATTTTTTTTTTTTTTTTTTTGACAGTGGACTGAAATATGACATGTTGTTGAAGTGGTACTCAAGGAGGACTAATCCATCTCTCTCGCTCTCTCTTGCTCTCTTTCTTAGCCCTGCGGAGGGAAAATAGTGGCTGTTCTGAGGGTGTCAGTGATGGAAATGACATCCAGAACTGCACCTACCATGTCCATCCTACTAGTCGGGTCTGAGTGTCAATCATCCTGCAGTAACCAATGACTGACTGTCCTGTTTTTCCACTGGAGTCCTGCCACACCCCCAGTCTGGCAGGAATACTGAGTAGCTCCAGCATCCTGTCACTTGGAGGCGCTGCAGTGTAAAGAACCCAGGTGGGAATGGGGTCACTACTATTCCAAAGGAGCGATTCTGTTTAATGAGAGTTTGAAAAGAGTCAAGAAGATTGCCACAGGCACTTCATGGGTAATATATGCTATTGTGGGAGCCAGATAGAGATTAGACAGTGTTTTAACTAATTTCTAAAACAACACAATCTACTTTCATTTTTCTTTTCCTAAACTAAAGCTCCACAGGCCTGTTTCTCTTTTGGTTCAAAATGCCACAGTGGCTGTTGGTATGTGGTCTGATTTAATGCACATATATTTCAGATTTGGTGACATTTTGAGATTACGAATTTTGGCATTAGGTTATGCTAAGATTGCACATTTTAAATCTTGAACGGTATATATTCCTTCTTTGAAACTAAGGTACAAACAGATTTCACATACATGAGGTTCTACATATTAGTTGTGTTGCCACATCTCAGTTGCTTTGTACTTCCAAAAGAAGCACTGATTTCATGTAAATTCAATTTTAGTTTGTTTTTGAAATGTCTTTTTATTAGCATTTAATGTATTTTTTTACACTAAGTCCTCACAACAGATCATTCAGTCAGTATGTTTAAGAGCGTCTTTCTCGCTTAAAATGTTTTCTGTGGTGCCTTCATGGATTCAGTATCAATGTTTAACTTTTTTAAATGTTTAAATATGTTTTGATCTTTTCAGTTGGGAATGTTGGAGGCTGTACATGTTAAAACATTGTTTACCATCAAATTCACCTACATGGCATATAAGGCTATTCTAAGCTATGCACTGTTGGTGGAAGCTTTGTAAATGTCTGATGTTTAATGCTGCCATCCTGTATATATTGCAAAGCTATTGTTTTTTGTAAACCCCTTTCTATAACAACATTAAAAATACTCAGGGGAGGAAATCAGAGAATTTTGATATACTGAATGGTCATTTAACAAAACAAAAAAAAAGAATAGGATACTGAATAAACTACGAGGCTGTGGTCCATATTATAGAAATATATTTGACAATTTGGATTCTTTTCATTGTTGGAACCTGTATGAAAGTAACCTCCATTAAACTACATGAATGTGTGACATGACTCCAATTTTATTGTTTTGTTTGTTTCCATTCACTGCTGTGCAGAAGTAAAAAAAAAAAAAAATCAGATGGAAAAACTGGTCAGAAAAAAGTCACATACTAGAAATCTCCAGATGCTTGCGGAAAAAGTTTTCCACAAGCTGGTTGGAAGACAGTGGTTTTCCATTAATCCATTGCAAGATATCTGTGTTTTTTGTTTTAATTTGTTTTGTTTTTAGTGAATATGATTATGCTGAAGAAAAAAAAGAAGCTGTTAATTACTTTAAATGTGTAGTGCTAAATTCTCAAACTATACCAAAAGCTTTGGATTGTTTGATATTGTAAAAGCACATACAAATATATTTTCGCAGACTTGCTTAATTTTGTGACAGCTGTTTCATAGTCCTTTTGTCTTTTGTCCATGGTGTTTATAATCTTGAAGGTTCTCAAAACATTGCTAGAACCATTAGTTAACTCTTTATTCTGGTGCTGACTGGCTCTCAAAGGTCTGCTTTAAGAGATCTGTTTACCAATACATAAGAAAATGTGAGTTTGGGGACAAAAAAAAAAACGAATTATATAAATGAAGTCATGTCTTAAAAAAAATATAAACTAAAGTTTATGAATTTTAATGAACAATGATTTGTTTTAAACTAATTGTGGTTTGTTTGATTTTTTTCTATATCTGTATCTGCTTTCTGAATTTATTTAAAATTTGTGGTGAAGACAGATCAAATTAAAGTTTAAAAAGTATAAAACATTTATAGTAAAAGGCAATGTGTCATGTGATTTTGCCTGCAGTGTTGCTTGCGCAGACTTCCTGTATTGATCAAGATGCCAATATGAGATGGTGGGTCAAAGAATAAATAAAATTTTTCTGGTCAGTTGTTTTTTCTGTGGTAACCTTTTAAATGCTCTGGTGTTTTCAAAAATGTATGTTTGATCGCACAGGGATGCACATTGTACACAAATCTGTTTAAATGTGTTCTTGGATGTGATTTTGCCTACTGATCATGATTGCAAATGAGGATTTGCTATCCATATATATATATATATATATATATATATTGTCCTGTTGAGCATCAAGACAGTTAGCAAGGTAAATCGTAGTACAACGCATTCCTCATTTTTACAGACTTAAACTATTTTATGAGGTTGAACGTTTAAGTGTGGCTGTGTGTATTTAAGCATGGTGTGGTTATTTATGTACATACATAAAAATATTATTGTAAATAGACACAAATACATTTTCTTAACAAATATATGCTATTGTTAAATGTAAAATGTAAAAAAAAAAAATTACGAGTTAAGTCCAACATTTCAGAAAACTAAAATTCATAATAACGGTTATGTATAATTGGTTGTTGTTGTTGTTTTCTTGGCTGAATGGCAACATTGAACCAACTATACAGGCTATATTCGGAGTGGAATACTAGCACATTACGCAGATTATACTGCCAATCATAAAAATTTGATTGTATGTTATTTTGCATTTCTAATGAATTTTTCTGTAAAAAATAGTTGAAATATAGTATTTAAAAATTAGGCAAAATGTTATAAAGTTTTAGAAAGTATCACGAAATATGGTTGCCAAGCACACTGTAGTAGGCAGTGTGCACTGCTGTATACCGCACAATTTTGGCAGGGCTTATCCAGAGTATTCTATACATATTGAAATTAGTAAACATACTGTGCAAATAGTAAGAACAGTATGATAGTTTACCATTCTGAACATTTGGATTATCCTTACTCTTTATGACACACAAATAAAGAGTTGATAGCTACCTCTCTGGCTACTGAATGTTTTCTGCAGAAGTAGCTGTTTGCATTGGCTTATTTATTTTGAATAGAGCTTGTTTTTTGACAGTATCTTTTAAAAGAACACAGCATAACAATTGACCAAATTGAAACAACTCAGGATTGCAACATTATTGGATTTACATTCTGTTTATTACAGTTTTTCTCGATTGCTTAAACACATTTCTTGAAACTATGCCTTGTATTCTAATAACAGTAAACACAAATCCATAACGTCTTACCCAATTTCCCAAACATCGTATTTTCAGGTCAAAATGAAGCTCAACACTCGAAACCATTGACTCTTGCTGAAAAACGTCTAGGTTACTAAACTTAACCCACGTTCCCTGAAGGAGGGAACGGAGACGTTACATATGGGAACTCGCCAGAGAGACCAAATGCATTTGAGCTTTATACAAAAGGCCAATGAATATTGGCGTGCATTGATTGCGCTCAGGTGCACCTCATCACTGCGTGAGT
>JAUCMU010000013.1:2290020-2302150 GCA_032275025.1 Enteromius treurensis | reverse complement strand
TTTATCGGCCAAAATGAACGCTGATACCGATATATCGGAAAATGCTTAATATCGGCCGATAATATCGGCATTCCGATGTATCGGTCGGGCTCTAATACTGATATTACAATAGCCAGTCTTAACATTTTACGTGATCTGGCTCTTTATTTGTATTTATTTGTTTCTTTTATATATCAAAATATATTAAATGTGGGTGCGGTAAGAACATCTATGCATATTGCGTTGACCAAAAGGAAATGCGTTGTAAAAAAAATACATCACCGGCAATCACCGACATCACATTCGGACGTGATTAGTTTTCTCAGAGGACCACTGAGTTTGCTGAAAAGCTGTACAGTGTAGGTAATTTGCTCTGGAATTATCACAGAGGTTGTGAGAGAAAAACACAGACATGGCAGATTGGGATGGGATTAAAATCACCAAGTACGTCTGTGAAACAAAAATTTCGCCAACGATCCCCTGTAAAACTAGTCCCGTCTGAATAGGGCTTTTGCCTGTACAGACTTTTATTCTATTTACATACTTACTACTTGTGATATAGTAAAATAAGACATATTATTTATAGTTATATCTACAATAACTGGGTAATAAATAGGTACTAACCCTTAAACATAAACTAGACCCTATTTCACCAGCTCTTTCTCAGATAGTTACATTGTAATTACAAATTAAAGCATGCTGAGAAAAAAAAAAAATCTGTTTCAAAGAAGGAAAAAATTACAAATCAAATTGTAATGATGGAATTTTCCTTTTGAATGGACTTTCTATGACTGTGCTTCAAACATTGTAATTACACAACGTTAATCAAAACATAAATTTTAACTATTGTTCCCATTTGTTCTTGAGTGCACTGGATGAACAATCTTTGAATCTGTGAATAAGAGCTACCTCTCTTTGCACAGGGCGCTGGACTCAGATGATCAAGTAAAGGTCACTCACATTTGATCAGCCATGATGTGGGGAAGACACCACTGGATACGGTTTATTCATCAAATGCAGCGATTGGTGGCTAATTAGCGAGGCTAAAGACTTGAGCGGAGGCGCTTTGACAGAATGGATACTTAGGATAGAGAAGGTGAAGCAATCAGGTGTGTAGGGAATGAAATGGCTTCGGGCTACCGTCCTTCAGAGCCTAAAGCGAACGCAGGGTTAACCAAGCATTGCAAGCTTCGAACACAGTAGATCAGGTCCCGCCGAGTAAATGTATGCTTGGCTGGAATTGAATCCAAACAAGCGATATTACCACCATACCTCTTGATGTCGTCAGCAAAGTCAGGAAAAATAGTATTACAACACCAAAGGCAAGCAACTGTTCTTCATATCTGAGACAGATAAAGGCAGACAGGGTGAAGAGGTCTGCTTTCCGATATCTGAGTAGTGTCCTTCAGATATGAATGAGTGTCTTTTAGCTTCAACTCTGTGACTTCATGGTGTTGTTGTGAAAGCAAGGCAATGCCTCCAGCTCTGGCCATCTCAAAGCTGGATGAGGCTCTGAGCGTTTGAGCCAGTGCCTGGCATTTGGTGTGTTTTTCTTTCCTGCAGTTCAGCGAACTCTTGTTTGTCTGTCTTTTAGTTTTCAAAGCAGTCCCTCTCATCTGATTTTGGCCTGCTCTCTAAATTATGGATCATTGCGCGTTTCTCTCGCCTTGTCGGAAGCTCCGGAAAACAGTAGGCTACCGCAGCTAGCTCATCAGAGAAAGGTCAGATGCGTTCGGATGGCATGGATTTTCTCAACCACATTAATTTGAGCAGGGAAAAAGATGAGAAACAAATGCTCTTGCAAAATGGCAAAGGGATAGCCATTAAGCCTTGACAATCACTCATTTATTTTATTTGTCTTTCATTTACTTCATTTATTGCATGAAAAGATAATAGATAGAGTTATTATTCTTTCTTTCTTTCTTTCTTTCCTTTTCATAATACAGTGAGTTTAAAATCTGGACAAACCTAAATCTAATCCTAAATCCACCTATTACTTTTTTATTTTTTTATTTATGTCACTAAACTATTCCTTCATCCATCCATTCATTCACTTGTTTGAGTGATTGTTTTTTCAGTCTATTGAACCAAACCACACTTATACAGACATGACTCAATTTTTCAGTTTGTAGGACTGTGACATTCATATTTCATTAACTTCAAGCTGCTGGCGACAAAGAAAGAGACATACAGAGGTAGACGGCTTTTGCTGCCTGTCAAAGAGTCTCACACCAAAGTTAACTTAAAACACAAAACATAAAGTTAAAGCAAGACATTTTAAAAATAATCAGCTGGGAGAACATCTAGCAACTAATAACGTTAATTGACTGTAACATGATTAACTATAGAGGGATGTTTAAGTCTTTATTAAACTTATTTTTGAGTGTAACTAGAGTAACTAATTCTGAAAGTAGTACATTATCTAACTCACCAAAGCTCTAAACGCTCACTGGAGGAAGGAGAATGAGCAGCAGACACCTTGGTTTACTCCGTTTGCACACATGGTACAAGAGATCAATAATTCTAATTATTATCATTATTTTCTCTTGGCCTTGGCTAATCCCCAGTTGTGGCAGGAGTTCGATTTTCACATTGCATCAGGGGAGAGAGATTACACCATACAGTCCCTGAATTTGATGTAGTGCATTTGTTCTCATTTCAGTGACACTCCCACAGTGCCAGATTACTAACAAATAAACACTTATAACATGCTTATTTATAAGTGTATCATCATTACGTGGAAAATTTAATTAAATTTAAATTAACATGAAATAATGCATAAAAAAATATAAATACAAATATAGCTTAACACATTTGTCACCTGCTGTATATCGACAGGATACCAATTGAAATGCTGACTTTCCTCTGAAACTGTCATGCTGCATCACACGATTCAGATAAACAGATAGACCAGAATCTTCAACCAGTCTGACAATTAAAATGGAGTGCAGAGGCTAATTAGAGCGGCCTTTATTTCGCTGAGACTGTATGCTGAACTTTAATTCATGCTGGCTAGAGAGGGAGCAGATTCATTTATTTGGGTAATTGAAGGTGCTGATTAGCTGTCTATGAGAGAAAGGGAAAGGAGAATGATTGCCTGCAGACTCTAGCTGAGTAACAAACCTAATCTAACTATCGCAGTTTCCTCAGATAATGCTTTAAATCTTAGCCAGGCACCACATTTAAGAAGAGAAAGACAGAGATAGCAAAAGGCCACCTGTTGGAAACGGGGTCTTCTGTTATTATCTTACTTGTATTTGCATTTGGACGTGTATTCGGAAACTGTCAGGAAATAGGTTTGAGATGACAGCTGTAACATGAAGCTATCTGCAGATGAGGGACATGCAGATACGTTCATTTAAGAGGAAAATTAGAACATCCTGTTTATATGGTTATATGGTCACAACTAAAATTAACAACTGATTATATAAATCACTTCCGGTTTTAAATTCACCTTTCGTGTAAACGGCAAGGAGGAGAGAACAGTTGTAACTGGAGGCAGTTGACCCTTTTATCAGACACACATGTGCTTTTTTTTTTAACAAAGTCTATTTTAAGTCTATATTTAGAAAATGTTTCATATTTGCCAAACAAATGAAAAAAGGCTGTTGCCAGGTCAGTTAATGAGAAACGTTGTCCAGAGATTATGGATATGTGTATATTAAAAGATTTTTGTGTTGTATAATCTGTCAAATGCTCTGCATACCCAAGCAATTTGACAGAATAAGTTTTTTAACTGGCTAATTAATATTAACTTTACTATAATTTCTCTTGTAATTTGAGAAAAAAGCTAATAAAAATAAAAACAAAACAAACTATCAAAAAGTTCCCAAAAACTGCATTGTGTTTAATGCAAAATACCTTGACTAAATCAGTTGTAACCGTGTTTTCATGTTTTTGTTTTTGTTTTGTTTTTTTCAAGCAAAGTGAATAGTGAATGCCCACTGAAAACATATTTGTAAACACAATTATTTGTAAAACACAATTATTTGTGCCACAGGTATGTTGAAGCAAGGTACACAGATTTTCTATTGTTTCATTTGGTTCCCTATACTTGACAAATCAGGTGATGTGTGTGTATTTACGTACATATAATATAATATCAAAAATAAAGTGTACCTTATGACATGAAATAAACTATTATTATCATTACTATTTTTTTTTCAAAATATAAGCCTGTCGATCAGAAGGCATTATTTCTGTCAGCTAAGTAATTAAATTAAACTGTGCTATAAATATGATTATAAAACGGTTAGTTCCATTCCTCAATTCTGATTGGTCAGCAGCTGTGTTTTATTCACAATACAGCACGGCTACGACCGCTTCACTCAACGTTCTGTGTATCATTGAGCCCCCTTAGCAACCACCCTTAGCAACTTAAATATAGGGCCTATTCATTTCTTGTTTGAAGTAAACAACAAGAGCGAACAGGCTAAAATGTTTCAAATCAATTTTGATTTACTAGGCGGAATGACCTTAGATGAGTGGTTTGATGAACAATTTGGAAATACTTCTGAAAAAATTAACCGCCATGCTCCACAATGTAAACCCGGATAAGTTGAATTTACTTAAAAAATTTGAGGAAACCGGTTGCCCTAAAAAAATAAGTAATTTGTAATGAAAACCAAAGTTCATTTAACTGAAAATGTTAAGTACAGTACACTCAATTTAAAATCAATTTAACTCAACATGTTTTGCCAAGTTAACTTCTTTGCACTATTAATACACTTAATATCTTAAGTATAATGTACTAAAATACCTAGTTGTAGCTTACTTATTCAGTTCAGTTATTATCATTTAATTATTATTTCGGTTTTTAATCTGGTGCATTATAAATACTTATTCAGAAATCAGATGAAACATTTGTTGAAAACACCCCAGTTAGGAGTAAAATGCTTTATTGTGAACATACACAACAGATTTTTTTTCTAAAAGCACAACATAAAACTAGGCACCTGGTATCAGGTGCAACGACTCAGAACACCACTTAACACTGCAAACTGATTTTCCTCAGTTTTGGTTTGTTAATCTGAATCAAAACCAGACATATCAGTGCCAATCCAATTACATTAATAGAAAAAAGTGCATAAGAGTGAAACAACATTTTCCTAAAAGAACAATAACATGATATACAAAAAGGGCATAACACTACAAACAAGTCCCTTTTCTAAAAGAACAAACTATCTTTCTCCTATCTGGAGAAATAGTGTAAGAACACCTCTTTACACTGCAAGTTGGTTTTTCAGAGTCTGAATTTTGGGTGGCAGCTCACTTTTACCCAGGTTAAACATCACCTGCTGAACAAAGCAAAAAGTGTTTTTCATGTATCTAGGATAGTCCAGGTGCAGGGCATATATCAGTCCAAAAAGGACACAGAAGGCCTGAGGAAGGTTGGCCAGATCATCCATCACCACATTCCCTTCCAAGATGATTCCCACTTTGGATGGGTTCAGCTTAAGGTTCTCTTCACCGATGAAAAGCAATCCCACTGGAGTTTGCCTGTACAAGTCATTGTCAGCTGTGCCCTTAAAGAGAAACAAATGTACAATTGTGCGTTAGTTAGCACAAACATTTTCAAAATGTTAACAATACAAATACCCTAAGAAGAAACACTGTACACTGATATGTTAGTAAAACCCACTCTGTTCATACACGATATTAGGCCTGGCTTGTTCAGCTTCCTTTTCACTGTACAATTACAACAAAATATTTAATGTTAACTGAACCCAAATCCTGTGTGTGAGTGGAGTATATGTGTGTGAGAGAGAGGAGAATATATGTGTGTGTGTGAGGGAGGAGAATGTGGTGTGTGTGTGTGTGTGAGAGAGAGAGAGAGAGAGAGAGAGAGGAGAGTGTGTGTTTAAGGGAGGAGAATGTGGCGTGTGTGTGTTAGAGGAGAGTGTGTGTGTGTGAGGGAGGAGAATGTGGTGTGTGTGTGAGAGGAAAGTGTGTGTGTGAGGGAGGAGAATGTGGTGTGTGTGTGAGGGAGGAGAATGTGGTGTGTGTAAGAGAGAGAGAGAGAGGAGAATATATGTGTGTGTGTGTGTGTGAGGAAGGAGATTGTGTGTGAGGAGAATGTGGTGTGTGAGAGAGGAGAATGTGGTGTGTGAGAGAGTGTGTGTTAGTGTGAGAGAGAGGAAAGTGTGTGTGAGTGAGGAAAGTGTGTGTGTGTGTGTGTGTGTGAGAGGAAAGTGTGTGTGTGTGAGAGGAAAGTGTGTGTGTGTGTGTGTGAGAGGAAAGTGTGTGTGTGTGTGTGAGAGGAAAGTGTGTGTGTGTGTGAGAGGAAAGTGTGTGTGTGTGTGTGTGTGTGTGTGAGAGGAAAGTGTGTGAGAGGAAAGTGTGTGTGTGTGAGAGAGGAGAATATATGTGTGTGTGTGGAGGAGGAGAATTTGTGTGTGTGTGTGTTAGTGAGTGAGTGAGAGAGAGAATATATGTGTGTGCATGCGTGTGTGTGAGAGGAGAGTGTTTAAGGGAGGAGAATGTGGTGTGTGTGTGTGTGTGTGTGTGTGTGAGAGAGAGGAGAGTGTGTGAGAGGAAAGTGTGTGTGAGTGTGTGTGTGTGTGTGTGAGGAGAATGTGTGTGTGTGTGTGTGTGTGTGTGAGGAGAATGTGTGTGTGCGCGCGCGTGTGTGTGCGTGTATGCGCTTGCACGGCCCCTCATATGCATCTGCAACATTTATAAAAAATTAATTTGCTTACAAAGCAGGTCTTGAAGAAAGCAGAAGGATCATCGCCCAAGGTGACTGGCAGTCCCCGAAGACAAAGGCATCTGACGTCGGTTGGCTCAGTTGTCTAGACGATAGGGGACATTGAATAAAACACTTTATAAGGATACTGACTGTAATTTACAATAAATTAAAATAAGAGATTAGGAAAAAAATTTATGGAAATAGAAGATAAAATTATGAGAATAGAAAATGCAGAGGTAAAATAGGTGTAGAATAGAAGAATGAATAGAAGAGGGAGAAATAGAGAAGAGCAAAGAGGGGGGAGAGAAAAATTAGACAAGAAACAAAAAGGATAAGGAGGAAAAGCTTCATAGGAAAGCAGGACTGATGTAGAGATGTTAACTTACCTTTGTCTGGCATAAAAGTTCAGCCAAAAGCTGACCAGTAAGGCCTTTCTTCTTTTTGAAGAGGTCCATGAGGCTTGGAGACAAATTGTCAAGTGCATCCAAGAAGTTTTCCCTGAGATTTTTCCCTACCACTCTGCCAAATTCATAATAAACCTGAAACATGGCAAACAATGCATCAGTCAATGTTCACACTGTTTTAATCTGACACACTCAACACTACATGATATGTAGACACTTAACACAAACCTGATTTTCTGTAAAAAGAGCTGGCCAACGATGCACCACCTGGCTGATGGCAGGCTTCTCATTGACAATCTCCTTTCTGCGAAAAGCAAATGTCACATCCATCTCTTTCTTAACCAGGGATTCCTTTGGCTTTGTCTTCATCATTTCATTGACCAGAACCTCACGAGCTGCTTCCATGTTTTGGTCATTCATCCCCTCTGGAAAATCAGGCAGGAAATTTATTTCCCCTTTCTTTGGCTTCTTGATCTGTGTGTTTGGAGGATCGCCATTTGTAGTGTCACTTCCTCGCTTGCCACCATTGACAGTCACATCAAGTCGACCCAGCTGCCGCATTTTGGTTCTATAATTACCCATTTTAAACTTAAGGCTATTCTTCCAACCGTTCCAGCCAGAGGGTGACCCGGTTTCTTTAAGGCATGGGTGTGTTTGCACTAAAGCCTTAGCAACAGTCTCAAAATCTTCCTTTGTTGGGTATGCTTTAAATGCATACATGGTCTCAGCCAATTTCTCGAGTATGTCATGCTTTAGTTCTTTTGTTACTTTAAGAAAGGTTGCATCCCTGAGATACTGCAGGTTACCTTGGCGTAGTCTATACTCCACATCGACTTGAAATTTTGGAATTTCAAATACCTCTGGCCACTGAGAACTTCTATCGAAAGAGATGGACAGGATCTCTGTGTCTGCTTGGCTGCTTGTGTCACTACATAATTCAGAACCTCCAGGGACTGGTACAAGCTCAATGATAGGGATGATTTTGACCGTTGGTTTATCTGGGAGCTCAGACAAGTCAGTGAGGTTGCATAATTCGTTGTTAAATTCAGGATCTTGGTACTGCAAGGTAAAATTGTAGTTTGTTTGGAGAGTGCCTTTGAGCCAGCTAATCAAATCTTCAAGTATGTAGGGTCGAGGGTTCATTGTCATCTTTCTTATATCACCCTCGGAGACGATAACCTGCATTGTTAATTTCTGATCCATGGCCATCTGAAGAAAAAAAAAAAAACTGTTTAGCAAATTACAAATCTTCTCAGTGTCACCATAAGCTCTCCTTGTACCATGTATGCTGGTAATGGGAGGACATCATTTAAATCTGACATCTTCAACACACACATAGAAGTAACACTATCACAATGAAGTTGGTAAGATCTCAAATGCTCCCTGTACCATGCGGCCAATTTGTGACAGACAAATAGAATCTCTACATTAACTGCAACAATCTTGTGAATCTGGACGAATGCAGGGAGACCAGAGCATGACCCAGAAGACAGTATCATGCCTGGATGATACTTGATTCCATCTACACTGAGAGATGCCGCTTCAAGCACCGACTCTGGTGTTGTAAAGTTTTGAGCAATTGCTGTCTGCACACTGCGAGGGAAGGTGGCAAGCAAAACTGGAGTAACCTTTGACATCTCAACTGATGGTCTGAAAAATGAGCTACGATCGAGATGGTAACTGACTGCCTTCTGGTGTTTTGTAGCAAGTGTCATGGCTACATTTTTAAAGTTCTGAGAAGTGCGAATTACCCTCTTAAAGAATTTATGCTTCCCCTCGAACCTCATTGTCCAAACCTCAGACAGGGGACCAAATTTCCTTACCAGCTGAGGATAATGTTCCACAAAGTGATGTTTTGGCCTTAAACGAAACTCTGGAAATGTTGACTGCAGTAAGCGCCTGTGCTCTGCTATCTTACAGTCCAGAAAGTTAAGTGTCTCTTCTGTATGCTTTGGTGCTACAGCTAGCTCAGTAATATCTTTGAGCAGCATGAGAATTTCCCAAGTGTTGTCACCCTCAGGGACACAGTGACCAATGAGAAATGGAAGGAGCCTTATGAGACACCAGTTCTCATGGCCATTTCCACCAATGGTCCCTTTACTGGAAAATCCCTTTCCAATAACCTGAGGTCGATCTGTTTTGTCAGTAAATGAGTACTTGAAACACCTGATGGCCTGATTCAGCATATCTAGGGTGAAATAAGTCTTGCCTATCAGGTCTGTAAGGCACAGGGACAATTCAACTGGAACAATACCTTCCAAAATATCATGCAAGATGTCAGGAGGGTACCCACTGACCACATGGAAGTGTTCAAGATTCTCAGTTAAAGGACATGCGCCTTTCACACCATAAGCTCGAGTCATTCCAGGGTCCTCTCTGATATCCTGCACCTGCCTGTCATGGGACTCTTTGTCTCGGAGTTGAAAGAAACCAGAACATACCTCTTGTTGTTGAGTGTCTCTACTGCTTGCCAAACAGAATCTGCAGAACTTGTCGACAGTAAAACTCTCCAGGAAACCTGCAAGAGAGTGGGCAGCAAGATTGTCAGCTGCAACATACAAGACTGTACCTTTCACACTTGCACCTAGTTGCTCCAGGTAAACGCCATTCTGCTCCAATAATTTTAGATCATAGATCAGAGGTTGGAAAACTTTTGCATAGCCACACTCCTTGACTGTGGAGGTATTGCACAGTAGAGCAAGTTGGATAGAGCTGAGGGTTGACCGATATTTTGAAGGTATGTTTGCAATAACCCAGTATACTGCACACATCTTGTGTTTAAGCTTTGATGTTCCAAGAGGATTGGCAACTTCAAAGTCATCAATGTAAAGTACAAGGGCAATTGTGAACTCATCTTTTGCAAGAAATGGATTTTCAGTAAAGTATTGCCCATCAGCATATGATCTGAATTCCTGAGGGACATGTACTTTTTCTGACATAGCTTTGTCTAAAACATCACTTTTGTTAAGCAACTTTTGTAGCATAGGAACAATGGGAACATATGCAAGAGTTTTTTTGCCTTTCTCCACAACATATTCAATTGGATTTACCAGTGGAAACTCTCTACGCACATAGGCTGCTCTTTTTTTGGCAGTTCCTAAAGGTCCATCTTTGGAACAATGTGTCATCATGTTACTTTCTGACACAGCACTGATAATCTCTTTAATAACAGTCTCATCCATGTCAGCACAATATTTGTTTAATATGCCCCTGACTCTGTGTTGTACAAGTGGTTGTGAGAGCTTATTGATTTGACAGAGCTGCTCTATCACATCTTGCACTGCACTCTCTGGTATGTGCAAAACAGTATGCATCTTTAGTAGTAAAGATGCCAAGTTGTGCTCAAGCTGTTTTTCTAAATCGTGCAGATCACATTCAGTTACCTCGTTCAACTCTTCTGTGTCCTCAATATCATCAGCATCTGACATCTGCTCTTGTGAAGCATTTCTGTCATGGCTTATAATATTTTCACCAACAATTTCAGATTTAAACCTCTGTACTTTACTCTTGTGTGCTTTGAAGGTCGAGTAAACACTGCTTTCAAAATTACAGTCTTCATAAGGGCATCTGACTTTATGATTTACTTTTAGATGTGCACGATTCAGGTGAGTGAAAAAGTCACTCTCTGAACAAGACTCTGTAAATCCACACGAAAGACAGCTAAACTTAGTTGGTATATCTGTACTTTGTTGCTGATCTGGAGTTTTTGTGTGAATGCGGGACAGGTGAACTTTTAGTGCATTTAATGATTTAAATGTGCACAGACATTCCTGATGTAAACAAGGAAAAGGCTCGGTTCTGGTATAACCTCCATGTTTTAGCCTGTAATGTTTAAATAATTGTGCTCTTTTTTCACAGCTAAAAGGACAATATTTACACTTCCAAACCATTATGTAATCGGTGTCTTTAGACTTAACTCTAAGAATTTTTCTTTATTTTCCCTGCAAATGAGCAAACATTAACAACATTTACCTTATGAAACCTAACAGACTGGAAAAGTCTGAACACTGACATCACATTTATTATTTTGCTAGTTTATGGCGAATTAGCTTTAATATAGGGCATTTTAAGTCAAATACACATCTTAAGATACATATTTGCGTATGTTGTCTTAAAGAAACTTACCAGATATATAGGCCGTGGTAAACCGCGTAAAACAGCCGCGCGTGTTCCCGCTAACGTATCTTCTTGGAAAAAACACCGCTTGCAGCCGGCCAGGTGAAAGCCTAAAGGCAGTGAAACTGGTTAAAATTGTGTTTGTACCGTACGCGATCAGCAACTCGCGTAAGAAAGTGATCTAGCATTAGATATCGATAAGTTGTGGATAAAAATAAGCCAACGAACCGGTAAATGTAAAAAAAAAAAAATTCCAACGCTGCCCCAAACCCCCTCCCCCCCACAGTTAGCTAAATATACGTTACACAGCCAGGTGAATTAGCCAGTATCTAAATATGTCCGTCGAAATGGCGAAAGTTTAAATGAGGTTTTTACAACTGAGGGAGTTAACCCACTTCTCACCTTCCAGTTCCTTGCCAGCAGTGCTTGAATCCACACAAAACTTCGACAGAAAACTTCTACTCAGTGCGAGGCTGAAATCAGTTTTGGACTGTTTTTGTTTTTTTATTATATGCCTAAGAGCAGTCTGCAATTTAGACTGTTAAAATAAAGAAAACACACACACGCTGATACCTTGAGCAACTGCTCATTACTCTGTTAATAGACAGTTTGGGAAAAAGAGGTGTGGTCTGTTCAATAACTTTTCAATTTAAGCTGATTGTACTTCAAATTATTTGCACATTGGACTATGCCAACAAATTAGTAGAATATACTTAAAATTATGAAGTGATATCATCAAACTTTTTTTCTTTAGTATATAATGCTTTAATATTTAAGTAGAAACTAAATCCGGGCTAACAGATGGGCTTAAGTTCTGTTCTCGGGCTAAAAAGTTTAAAAACAGCGTCGGTGCCCTTAGGATTCAAAAACTAATGCAGTCTGTGCAAATGGAGCTCAAACATGACTCTGTAAGCCCAAAACATGAAATATAGTGAAAAGGCCC
>JAUCMU010000013.1:2242857-2264802 GCA_032275025.1 Enteromius treurensis | reverse complement strand
ATTCTAGGGTTGTAAATGGACCTGTAAAACCGTTTCTGGGCATTTTTTCCCCTTACCTAAGCTACATACCTTCTATGCACATATCAGAGAACAATTTAAAATATTCTCTCAATGCATTCTATGGCACCTTTAAACAATGAGTCATTCAAGGCGCACACACATTTCTTTTAAAGGATCATACAGTCATGGAGAACAATCAATGACCTTGTAGTCCTGTCATTTGCACAAGCACGTCCATTTTCCATATAGAACAAAAGTGGAATAGAGTTTGAATAATGAGTTAAGACCACTGAAGCTCGTTTGTGGGCAAAACATGAGTGCAATACAGAAAATACAGTGTGGCTTCTCCTGGATGAAATAATAAAGAGGTCAAGGGTAGTTTTTAGTCTGCAGAACAAGAGTTATAAATATGGGAGTCCTTGCCACTGTGGGATGTCAAAAAGAAAGATAAATGACTTAATAAATTATTAATTTGAATGATTAAAAAGGAAACCTTTTTGCTTATTTCTGCTTTAAACGCGGGAATATTTCTAGAACCAGCAGAATTTATGCTAACAAATACCTAATTCTATTTATTTTATAATTGAACAAAAAGAAGATATGGGAATTCTAATAGAAACTAATTTAAGGCATATGTTTATGCATAACTTGTGCTAATATATCAACTGAGGCTTATGCATTCTAGATGTAAAATTCATCACATTCACTTCTGATAACATATTCTCTAAATGGGTCTTCATTCTATGATTCCAAATGATTAATCATAAGCAATCACATCCAAAATAAAAGTTTTTGTGTATGTAATGTGTGTGTGAACTCTGCATATTTATTAGTTCAGAAAATATATATAACAACGCATATGAATATTAAGACATGTACATATTTTTAAAATATGTAAACAAAAACTATTATGACAGCACTAATAATTTATTTTAAAATTGCAGATACTGTATTAAGCACTGAGAGTTGCTCAGTAGAGTACAAAAGGCAAAAACACAAATGTGAACTGGCAGTATAAGAGACAGCAGAGTAAGTTGACACAGTGATGAGAGTTATCCATTTCCTTTCCAGACAGCAGCTGTCAGAGACACAATATCACCTAGTGTTTTCTGATTACCTCATGATATACGATACGAGCCTCATCATGAGAGCTATAACAGAAACATTAAACAAACTCATGCATGTACGATGATCCATGTGACCACTGGCATTTCTCTTGTGTAAGCTCTGCAGCCTGTCCTTCACAGTCTCATAATACATTATTGACTTTATTGACTTTACACAGACTCCTATCAGCTATGACAAAAACAATAAACAAACTGATGCATGTACGGTGATCCATGTGACCACTGGCCTTTCTCTTGTGTACGCTTTGTGGCATGTCCGTCACAGCCTCATAATACATTATTGACTTTATTGACTTTTCACAGACTCCTTGCCTTGACTTGGGTTTCTGCTTACATATTATATTATCTTAGGGTGGACTGGAGTATTATAGAAAGGGCACATACCTGGATTTGTATTGCTGTCTTGATATTGTGCTGTGATGTGATGTAATTTTCACAGCATACAGTAGTATTGTCAGTCCTTGCTGAAACATTCAGTCTCATCTTTCATACTCAAACAAGTATTAATACACTTTAAACAAAAATGCTTTAGTTGGATAAACCTCTCATTAATCAAGTCATATTTTACCACATTTCAGAATGCAAACCATTTCAAGCAGCTTTACAAAATATCATGAAGCATGTGTTTTTAATATCATAATGTCTCAATGCCTTATTGTCCTCTTTAGCAAATTAGAGCTGGGTGTTAATATATAATAGTTTGCAATGATTACATTGCAGTTGATTATTGCTATATACACATACATACATAAACAGTACAGGCCAAAAGTTTGGACACACCTTCTCATTCAATGTGTTTTCTTTATTTTCATGACCATTTCCATTAGTAGAACACATGTGGAGTTATGTACTTAAAAACAAAAAATATATTTTATATTCTAGTTTCTTCAAACTAGCCACCTTTTGCTCTGATTACTGCTTTGCACACTCTTGGCATTCTCTCGATGAGCTTCAAGAGGTAGTGGCCTGAAATGGTTTTCACTTCATAGGTGTGCCTTATCAGGGTTAATTAGTGGAATTTCTTGCTTTATCAATGGGGTTGGGACCGTCAGTTGTGTTGTGTAGAAGTCAGGTTCCAACACAGCCGACGGCCCTATTGCACTACTGTTAAAATTCATATTATGGTAAGAACCAATCAGCTAACTAAAGAAAAACGAGTCGCCATCATTACTTTAAGAAATGAAGGTCAGTCAATCCGGAAAATTTCAAAAACTTTAATTGTTTCCCCAAGTGGAGTCGCAAAAACCATCAAGCGCTTCAAAGAAACTGGCACACATGAGGACCGGCCCAAGATTAACCTCTGCTTTTGAAGACAAGTTCATCCGAGTCACCAGCCTCAGAAATCGCAAGTTAACAACAGCTCAGATCAGAGACCAGATAAATGCCACACAGAGTTCTAGCAGCAGACCCATCTCTAAAACAACTGTTAAGAGGAGACATGCAGCAAATCAGGTTTTCATGGTCAAATAGCTGTGAAGCATGGAGGAGGAGGTGTGATGGTGTGGGGGTGTTTTGCTGGTGACACTGTTGTGGATTTATTCAAAATTGAAGGCACACTGAACCAGCATGACTACCACAGCATCCTGCAGCGATATGCCATCCCATCTGGTTTGCATTTAGTTGGACAATAATTTATTTTTCAACAGGATAATGACCCCAAACACACCTCCAGGCTGTGTAAGGGCTATTTGACCAAGAAGGTGAGTGATGGACTGCTGCGGCAGATGACCTGGCCTCCACAGTCAGTAGACCTGAACCCAATCGAGATGGTTTGGGGTGAGCTGGACCGCAGAGTGAAGGCAAAGGGGCCAACAAGCGCTAAACACCTCTGGGAACTCCTTCAAGACTGTAGGAAAACCATTTAAAGTGAATGCCAAGAGTGTGCAAAGCAGTAATCAGAGCAAAGAGTGGCTACTTTGAAGAAACTAGAATATAAAAGATGTTTTCACTTATTTCACCTTTTTTTGTTGAGTACATAACTCCACATGTATTCATTCACAGTTTTAATGCCTTCAGTGAGAATCTACCAATGTAAATGGTCATGAAAAATAAAAACGCATTGAATGAGAAGGTGTGTCCAAACTTTTGGCCTGTACTTATATATATATATACATACACACACACACACACACACATACACAGACATACAGTACTGTTCCGAAATTTAGGATCAGTAAGATATTTAATGGTTTTTAAATATGTTTCTTCTGCTCATCAAGGCTGCATTTATTAGATTTATTTTTTATTAGATCAAGAAAAAGCTGTAACATTGTGAAATATTATTTCACTTTAACATAACTGTTTTCTGTGTGAATATATTTTAAAAAAAGGTGATCGTAATTTTCAGTACATTTACGTAAAAATTTTAAGAAGATTTTGTTGTAAAATCAAAAGAGAAAGTAAAAACCACCTTACAATTTACAAAACAGTCTGGATGCAAAACACAAGCCTGTGAATTTAATGTCATGGCAAACAAATACATTGGGTGCAAATTTGATGAAACATGATGCCATCAAAGACATATCAGTAAAACAGCTTGCAGTCAGCCTTTTCTCCAGTCAGTCACACTATTGAAAAGCAGAGATCACAACCACAATGACAACAGAGACAAGCGCCAGAAGGACAGTGAGGATATTCAATCTCAGCCTCACAGCTGAAAACACAACCTCACGAAAGCAGAACTGTCACTATTCACTGTTTTCTCTTGCAGTAGGCTTATCAAAGACTCCTATTTTCCCCAACTAGACTACAGAGCTAATAATCGCAGTGAAAGCTGAATTAAAGCAGCATCAACTGAATTCACTGTGCTAACTAAGAGAAGCAGTTACCCAGTCAGTAATTAGACTTATTTTAGGTTTTTATCAAAGTCTGCCTTTAGTCTGCCTTTCCGGAAGTCCACAAAAAGCAGTAATTCTCAGCTTCAGACGTGATTCATGTTGTGATATTAACCAGCGGTTCAATGAGTATGTGAGTCATCTGCAGTGATTCAGTGAGAGTCTGTATGATTCAAAGCAAAAACTCCAATTTAGTCTGATTTACCAATCATTTAAAAAAAAAGTAGCACTGTCAAATGATTAAATTGCAATTATTCACATCCAAAACTAAAGTTTTTGTTTACATAATATATGTGTGTGCACTGTGTAGCCTCTATACAAACACACACACATGCACGCATATACTTCAACAAATATTTACTTTATATATAATATATAAAAATATACTTAATATACAAATAAAACATATTTTTCTTACATATGTACATGCATGTGTGTATATTTACATATACATAAATACATGCCGTACACAAACGAATGATGTAAACAAAACCTATTTTGGATGTGATCAATTACGATTAATCGTTTGACAGCGCATACACAACATAACTTACACAAATGAGTGATCTGTTAACATATAGGACAGTGAATTGTGCTTGATATGCTTTTGCATGTGAAGACAGCAGGGCAACAATGTTTATTATTATTTATTAGCATCATAGCATGCGCCTAAAAAACATAGCTCTTTATACACAATGACTTTTGCCCAGTCAAACGGATTATATCAGATCTTTGGCCCTCTATATTGGTTTAAACACACTTGAAAAAAAGCTGACCTCTCTCTCTCAAATCAGAGTTTGTTTAACTCAAAAAGACAAAACTAAAAACAACAGAACAAAAAGATAAAACCAACAGTAGTCTAGGAGTTTCTCTGCCTCACAGCAGCCTTTTAACATGAGCAGCAAAAACATTAGCAGTCTGTAAAGACAAGATGCAGAAAAACCCAGCACTGACCTCCAGATGCACAAACCACATCAGAAGCAGCCAAACACCACAGACATCTGCTAACCTTCACCACAAGGAAGCATGTGACGAAATCCAACTAAACCTGACTTCTGCTTCTCAGAAAATAAGTCACGATTCAAACATCAGCCTCCTTCATCAAGTAAATGTGACCATAAATACAATGATTTCAGAATTTTACACAAATAATTTTTTAACAATGTAGACAATGTAAAAAAGTCACTATTCGTGACAATACACCACAGCAATAATCAAAATAACTCACATAAGCTCTCTATATAAGCAAATTTATTTTATTTTAAGCACAATGTATATGCCACAACAATGCAAAGCAGCAAACTACTGACTAAATAAATAAAATAATATTGAATAAGAATGCTTGCTCACGAACAATATATACATTAATTATTATTATAGTCAGGAGTAACAGTTTTAGAAATGATAATAATAAGTAGTGTTATTGTGTATTATCGGAGTGAGTTTATCAGCAATGTCGGGTCTCACCTGCGGCTCGTCCCCGCGGCCGCTCGCGCGTTTGATAAGCAGGTAAACGGGGTAATCCTTCGCCACCATCCTGACCCTTATCCTGACGCGACAGACGCACTGCTCTGCTCGAGGACTACAGTGGCATTAAACACGCACAGAAAAAAACAGACAGATCTGAGTCTGCTCGCAGGGGCTGCGCCGCGTGTGAGTGGACTCGGGGGCGCGCCAAGTTAACGCGCACCGGAAAGCAAGATTGACTCGAGCAGAGAGCTGAACATAAACTACGTCAACACAGTCTCACAACCAATTCGTACGAGGTCCCAAATTCGTTCTAATTTGTACGAGATTTTGTACGATTTGTCTAAAACCCCGTGACGGGTAGGTTTAGGGGCGATGTTAGGTTTAGGTCATTCGTACAAAATCATGCGAATTGGCAACTCGTAAAATACGTACGACTTAGAAGAAATCGTATGAATTGAATTTGTACGAATTAGCCACCTCGTAAAATATGTACGAATTGCCGTGAGATCAGGTTGACTACGCGAACGGAAAATAATTCATTTTCTTCGGCATATAGGCCTGCTATTTGACGTTTGTGTATTTCTTCAGAAGAAAAAACAGTGCTAATAGGCAATAAAATATTGTTATAGTTACTTAACTGTGGTATAAACTAATATTTCTATTATAAGCCTTGTAACTATGATATCTGCTAAAATCTAATCATAATGCAGTTCAAATATTAAGGCTGTTCTTTAGTTTTTTTGATTGGTATATTTTTAAGGCTGAACATGGGGTCATGGCAAGGTGTCACACTTTACATTTTAAATACTGGGTTGTCAAACTGGGTCTGAGGACCCCTGGGGGCCACAGTGAAGTGTTGGGGGTCCTGAGAAAGCGAAACATGCATAAACATAAAAGTTCTTTATTGGCATTGGCAATAGTTCCAGGAACTTGAATATCCATAGATTATAGATAGATAATATTTTACACATATTGATAATTGTTAATTTTTCACAGAATTAATTAGGTCTTTATACACAAAGATATATCGGATTTTGGTCACACTTTATTTTTAGGTTCAATTCTTGCTATTAACAAACCTTCAACTATGACTTTTTTTCTCAATTAACTCCTAATTAGCTGCTTATTGTTAAAAATAAAGGTTATTTATTGGCATCATTGGAACCTTTACTGTCCATGGAAACTTACCACAATTCCACAAATTTCTTTTTTGATTTTGATTTAGTTGATTTTTATTTTTAGTTTCAGGATGTGGGTCCCTCATATGTGGATTGTTTTATATATGTATATATGTATTTATGTAAATATGTATTTACATATATATATATATATATATATATATATATTGTAACAAGGTAAGCTGAGACGTGGGGATCCATTTGCAGCAAGTTTATTTGTGGTCGACAGGCAGGGTCAAAACAACAGCGAACAGTGCAATAGAGATAAAGCTGAATCAAAGTCGTAGGGATGGGTAGATCGACACCTAGTGTCGACACACGTCTCGAGTTTTCAACACACTAGTGCTTTGAAGCAGTGTTCCGGAGCATTGCTTGAAATGAGGCTGTCACGTGATCTCTGGAAACGAAGCTTTGTTACCTCACTGACACGTCACGCCGGGCTCAAACACAGAGTGTGTCGAGTGCGCTGTCCCATACCCGCTATCCATATCAATATAATTTTTACATTCAATGTTGTGCCTAGATTAACGTTTTTATTATTATTATTAGTTTTATATTTAATTGCTAATAAAAAATATTGCTATTAAGAAATTAATTTTGAATGTCTGTTGTCTGTATGTAAATCAAGGTGATCAAAAAAGAATAAAAGTTCTTTCTCAACTACAAACTTGTTTGCTGCTTGTAAACGGCATCTTTTCAAACGCCGTCCTCAGCTTTTTTGGTAACAACATGGAAAATGCACACAAGAGACCCCGTTTTCAAGTGTGGGAACGCTTGTAACACTCGTAATAAAGTGTCATGTGTAAAATGTGATTAAACTTTATCTTACTCAAATAACAAATCAGTTATAGCATTATTACAGTTTTAAAGGCATTTGCTAGAACAATCTTAGTTTTGCATTTGAAGAAGTCTTTCAATAGCCTGTTTATCATATTCATGTAATTAATATGACCTTTATACAGATAAGTGTAACTTTTTCTATCTCTGGGAGCTTCTGGATTGCCGGGTCAGTGAAACACAACGGCATCATAGCAGTAATTTTGATGCCACCATATAGGTCAAGACATACCTCAGTGAAGCATACCTCCCTAGAAGTGAGGACCCTCACAAATTGTGTCCCAAATAATACCCATAAAGAATACCCCATCTATATGCTTTGGCCGGAAAGTATCTAGCTATTGCAGCCAGGTCTGTTCCATGTGAACGTCTCTGGGTTATGAATATAACCCCAGTTCCTTGAAGGAATGAGACACTGCATCTATAAACGCTTTGGGAACGCCTCAGCGTTAGCCATGCTCTGAAACTGCTGTGAATCTATCCAAATAAGGGCTCCGGCGTCATCGGCGGTGACGTCATGATCCCGGAGCTCAAAAACCCAGGTGCAGTGCATTACACAGGGATGCCTTGGGTGTGGCTAGAGACGCAGTGTCTTGTTCCTTCAAGGAACTGCGGTTATATTCATAACCCAGAGACGTTCCTTTTCAGGAACTCACACTGCGTCTACAGACGCTTTGGGAATAAAATCCCACAAATCCATACACACAAGTTCCTGCCTAGCGTGGAGCAGCACAGTTAAGGACCACAGAACCTGGGGCAGCTGGAAGGTCAAGCCCATAAAACCTCGCAAAGGTCAAGGGCGAGGACCATCCAGCTGCTTTGCAGATGTCCGGTACCGGGGCACCGGCTAAGTAGGCTCTCGTAGCCGCCACACCCCTAGTGGAATGAGCCCTGACTCCCATCAGCGAGGGGAGACCTGTAGAGCCGTAAGCCATAAATATAGCATCCACTATCCACCTGCTCAGCGTCTGCTTTTATGCAGGTAGTTCCTTTCGAGGAAGACCCACATACACAAACAGCTGGTCCGACCTCCTCCATGCCGCAGACTTACGAATGTACATGTCCAGTGCACGCACTGGCATACGTAATGAAGCCTTTCATGGCATGCCTCCTAAAAAGGAGGGGAGGAAATGCCTGAAGGACTATAGGCTGCAGTGGAGTCGTAGGAACTTTTGGAATATATCCTGTTCGCGGGAAGAGAAAAACTTACACCAGTCCAGGTGCAAAGTCAATACAGTCAGGTGCTACTGATAACGCCTGTAAATCACCTACTCTCTTGAGTGAGGAGAGTGCCATCAGGATTACCGTCTTGATGGTTAAATGACGATCAGAGATTTGATCTAATTGTTCGAATGGCGGTTTAGAAAGGGCTTCTAAAACCACGGTCATGTCCAATCCCATGTTGTTACCCTAGAGCGCACCGCTGGCCTCGGTCTCAGTGCGCCCCGCAAAAACCTTATAACTAGTGGGTGTCTGCCCACTGAGCGTTTATCGGTGGGTATATGAAAGGCCAAAATAGCCACCACATACACCTTTAGGGTTGAGTGAGCTATCCCCGTGGAGAGTCTTGTTTGCAAAAACTCCAGAACTGAGCCAATCTGGCAGTTAACTGGATCCTGCTGCCACTCTGCGCACCAAGAGTTGAAGAGTTTCCACCTCAGTGAAAACAACCTTCTAGTTGAAGCCAGTGGCCCCCTCAGAGGCCACAGTCATAGTCTGAACATCTCTAGGTATGGATGTAGGACTAGCCCTCCTTGCTGGGAGAGTAAGTCCATCCTGACGGGGATTTGCCACGGCACCCCGTCGAGGAGAGAGACTAGGCAAATCATATTCTGATTGGCCAGAATGGTGCTACTAACAGTAAGCTGTTCTACCACTCGTGGATGAAGTCTCCATTCATCCGGCCTCGGCCCCTGTCTAGCCAGTGCGTCTGCCACATTTATATACCCCGGAATATAAATCGCCCTTAGCGAAAGGAGCTTGCCTTGAGCCCTCAGGCAAATCTTTTTCGCCAGCACATACATTAGGCGGGATCGCAACCCCCCCTGATGGTTGATATATGCTACTGCTGACATACTGTCGCACCGCACCAGGATGTGACGGCCCAGCAAAGTTAAGCGAAATAATTTCAATGCCTTGTATACTGCCAGTAGCTCCAGGCAATTTATGTGCAACACACACTGAGCCTCGTCCCACTGCCCTCTGGCTGGGTTAGCACTCATGATCGCTTCCCAGCCGGTGAGGGATGCATCTGTTACGAGGGTGACCTGAGAGCACTGAGCTCCCAGCAACAGCCCTGACTCTAGGAACTGCTGCCTCTTCCATATCAGTACAGTTGGAGCCCCTGCTCGAGAGACCTTGATTAAACAAAAAGGGTTTCCCCTCTGGGAAAAACCTTTTCTTTTTAGCCACCATTGCAGCGGCCTAATTCGTAGCAACCCCAGCGGAATCACGCTGGAGGCTGCTGTTATCAGACCTAACAGTCTCTGAAAACTTCTTATTGTAAAAGAGCAGACCTCTGCCTTACTTGCCTGGCCGCAGCCAGCAGGATAACGACCCGAGTGGGTGACAATCGTGCCTGCATCGAGATCGAATCCCATATTACGCCCAGATAGGTTGTTCTCTGAGCCGGAGGGAGAACACTTTTTTCGGCGTTCAATCTCAGACCTAGTTTGCTCATATGGGCCAGGACGACATCTCGATGTCTGCAAGGCTCGGCCCGTGAGCTCGCCAGAATTAACCAATCGTCTATATAATTCAAAATGCGGATCTCCCGTGACCGCAGCGGGGCCAGGGCCGTGTCTATCACCTTTGTAAAAGTGCGGGGTGACAGAGCGAGACCGAAGGGGAGGACCCGGTATTGATAAGCCACCCCCTGGAAGGCGAACCTCAGGAACCTTTTGTGTGACGGGTGTATCGAAACATGAAAGTATGCATATTTGAGATCTATTGTGACAAACCAGTCTTCGGACCTGATTTGACACACGACTTGCTTTAACGTAAGCATTTTGAACTTCAGCTGACTGACTGAGAGGTTCAATTGTCAGAGATCTAGAAAACGACCTTAGCCCTCCGTCCTTTTTTGGCACTACAAAATACGGGCTGTAAAAACCCCGCTCTCTGTCTGCCAAGGGAACCAACTCAATGGCCCCTTTCTGTAGAAGTGTAGTCACCTCCTGAACTAACACTAGTGATTGGCCTGAACGAACTACTGAGTAAATCACCCTGTTGTAGCGTGGTGGTCTGGTTTTGAACTGGATGAGATATCCATATTTTATTATTTGTAGAAGCCAGTGAGAGATCCCCTGCAGCCCTTTCCATGCCGCTATATAATTTACTAAGGGTACCAGTCTCCCAAGACCGGCCCTCGGGACGGGGCATGATTCTCATCCCCCCGGCTCGCCGAGAGGACGCTGAGCTGGCTGCGCCAACCCCCTCGGGGGAAGGGCACCCACGAGCTCCCTTGAGACGCATCTCAGAGGCCGCTGAGGAGCGCCAAAAAGAGCCACAGGTGCCGTGTGTTGATGCGACACCCCTGGCTGGGCTCTCACTGCTTCCTGGAGCTCAGGAGGATTTCCTTTTATGCTCTTTCGTTTGTGTTTTCCTAGCCCCATAGTGTCTGCTTCGCAGAGGTGCATGAGACGCTACACTCTCATTCTGACTCCTCCTATGCAAGGAGGAAGCCTTCAGAGGTCGCTGTTTATAACAGATTGAAGAACAGATTGAAAAGCAGCCACCTCTTTTTTAGACAGCTGGTGCCACTCTACAATGTTTCCACCACGTCCCCGAATCCATCAAGAAAACCCTGTCCTGTGACTTTACAACCATAAGATCAACTCTGCGTCCCAGCTCTATAACATCTTCTGGATCGACCTGGTCTCTCTTGCTGAGGTCTGTTAGAAGATCGGCCTGATAGGCCTGCAGTACCACCAGGGTGTGCTGGCATGCACCAGCCTGACCAGCAGCTGCATAGCCTTTGCCAACTAGCGTTGATGTTATCCGCAGCGGCTTAGATGGCAAGGAGGGGGATTTTAGTGAGGTTGCCTCACAGACAGATGGCTAGCCAGCGTCTGCTCTACCGGAGGCATCCTCTTATAGCCCTTCTCTGCTATTCCTGCCACGTTACCGTAAAAGTCTGAGGCAGGAATGAATAAGCGGGCAGAGAAGGGTTTCTTCCAGGACCTGCACACTTCTGAGTGAAGGTCCGGGAAGAATGGCAGACTCCTACGTGTGGCCAGCGGCCTCGGCCGCAAGAACCGCTCGTCCAGTCTGCTCGCTTATGGCTCAGTCTGCTGGGCTTCTGGCCAATCGAAACTGAGCCTTTCAACAGCGCGAGTCACCACTTCCAGTAACTCGTTGTGATGTGGTGACTGAAGCGCTGACTGGCTGTCCACACTCGTAACATCAACCTCCTCAGAGGAAGATGAGTGCCTCTCCATGGACGGGCCGGCCGGAGGGGAAGTTGCCACTCGTGGCGCTTCCGAACCCGGTACTCGACCCGATCGATTCGGTTGGAAAGGAGATAGAGGATCACTCATCTCCATTTCCTCCAGTAAATCGACCTGCGATCCCCATGAGCGCAGATGCTGGCTCGCCTCAGCGACAGCGGGGCCAGACCCCCTCAAAGAGAGCCCTTCGTGAGCGGAGAGTTGCCAGTGTGAGTTCGTTACAACACGGGCAATCCCCTCTCTCGAGAACAGACACCGCGTGCTGTTCCAACAAACAAGCAACACACATATCATGCGAGTCTCTAGGTGTTAGGAAATGGTGACAGGGGCTCACACATTTCCTAAACTGCTGTTTCTGATTCATATTTGCTTTTCTTTCTAAGAGAAATATATTTCTTTGCAAAAAGACAAAGCTGTGACAAACTCACAGCAGAGCGCGTTGAATGAATGAAGCTAATGTGTAATGCGCTGCACCTGGGCTTTTGAGCTCCGGGATCATGACGTCACCGCCGATGACGCCGGAGCCCTTATTTGGATAGATTCACAGCAGTTTCAGAGCATGGCTAGCGCCGAGGCGTTCCCAAAGCGTCTATAGACGCAGTGTGAGTTCCAGAAAAGGAACTAATATTTTCAAAAGCTGGTGATGTAATCAGTAAAAGCCACTTAAGTTCCAGCAGAGCAAGTAATTCTTGAATAAAAATCTGTTGTGCATTTGAATTGTTGCATTTGTGCTTTTTACCAAAGTGCATGTTTGTGATGTGCTGTAAGGAACAAATTTTAAATTGGTCCAGTGAAAAATCACACAGGCCTAATTAATTGTCATGGAAGGGAAAAGACAAAAAAGATGTGATTACACATGAAGAACAGAAAGTCTTTATTGTCATTGTACTGTTCAACAATTGTACTGAAACTGTATGACTGCACACACATGCATCACCATCGTTCTACTGACATCCGTGTTTATTAAATATACAAATAAACCTTAGAATGACATCACAATGAACAAATCATCTAGATGACAAAGTTGATGTAGTAATTTTTATTGGCCACCAGTTGGTGAAAGTAGAGAACTGTCTCAAAAGCTTCAAAGCATCAAAGCAGTTTGTTGTAAAAGCCTCACTGCTTCAGAAGCTCTGTTTGGCACATCCCTAATCCTAAGGGCAAAACAAGAGCAATAGTCCGGGAAACAGGCAAGGTCGTAAACAGTAGATCCAAAAACACAAAGACATGAATGGGAAACACAGGACGAGATGACAGTATAACGAACCGTGATGAACACACAGACACACAGGGACTTTATACACTGGGAACTAGGTCAGTGGGTGGCGGCTTGTAATGAAAGTCTATGGCGACGAACGAGGGGGCGGAGACATAGTTCATTGTTAGCAGTTCACCTTTTATGGAAAGTAATGCATTACGTTATTTTTGCATTACTTGTTTGTGTTTAATATTATAAGTTATATTTGTAGCAAATGTAAAAACCATTTCACACCAAAAAGTGTTACGAATAAACCTTAGACTGAGGAAAAAGTAAATTCACATCTGTAAAGCAGAATACAGGAGAAGAAAAATCAATACTCTTCAGCAATAATATTAAACAAACAAACAAAAAAACAATAAAGAACAATAGTTAGTTTTTTAAGTCATTTTGAACTAGATGCATGGTTGAAGTAGATCATTAAAGGTCAGCAGCAGGTTAATAAAATGGGATTACATACATTTGCATAATTTCATTATTGCAGGTTTGCGTCATATTCTAGTCTAGTCTATCCTAGTCTAGTCGCATTCACATTTAGTCTAGAACTACACTGTATTCACACACCGCACACAATGCTTCTGTATTTCTGATTTTTCCCAACTATTTTCTTTTTTGAAAAAGTAACTAAGTTTTATTATTCTAAAATAATAAAGTAATGTGTTACTTTACTAATTACTTGGGGAAACTAGCGTTACTTGTAATGCGCGACCGCCAAAACTGTATATGTGCTGCATAATATACAGTCTTACCAAATATCCTACTGACTGTTGACTACTGACGAAAAAAAACAAAAAAAAAAACATCCTAAATTAACTTCAATAAATAGATTTGCTATTCTAAGTTGGGTTAAGATAATTTGGCTGTACTCCAAGCCTTGCCAAATTGATGTTTAGCTGCTTGGTTAGCTGTGTAAAATCATCAATACAGAACAGTCTGACAGGATGGGAGACCAGCTAACCAAAGCTGTAGTCACCTCTACCATTGTCACATGTGAAATCTTTTCATTTCAAGAATTTCGCAAGAGGGCAAACAGTATTTTACATGGATTTCAATAATGGGTTCAAGATGGCTGGACAAATTCACACAAATGCCCTACAGAAAGCTACCTGGATTGAACATGATTTCTTTGTGAGCTACGCTTTATTGATGACAGGCTTTTTTTAGACATTTCGCCCATACCATTTTACCCTGAAATGTGACCACATCTTAAGATGTTCTTCTTTCTTGGAACATTATTTAAAATGCTCCACATACACAGCAACATCACAGCAACATCGGACACCACACAAACACCATATATATATATATATATATATATGTGTGTGTGTGTGTCTCACAAAGAGGCAGTGGTTGGAACCAAATATCTCAAATTTGGACTCATCAGACCAAAGCACAGATTTCCACTGGTCTAATGTTCATTCCTTGTGTTTCTTCGCCCAAACAAATCTCTTCTGCTTGTTGCCTCTGCTGTTAACTTGCTAAAAAGGGCATAGTACACAACATATCAAAAGTGAAGTAGGCAGCACTGCCAGCAGATTTTGAATAATTATTTTAAGTGATTAAAAAAAAATAAATAACTTGCCACTTACAGTACATTCTCATAAAAATTATTATGCTAAGATCAAGAAGAAACTGGGATTTGAGAAACATAATAATACTATTAATAACACAGAGGTACTCCAGGACGTTTGTACTTTATCCTGTTGAAAAGCATGGCTGTGGAAAAAGGCACTTGTAATCCGAGTTGTGCATTATAGTCAGAGGGGGAGGCCTCATTTGCTGAACAGCCCAGAAGAGGCCACCAGGGCTGATGGCAGAAGAGTGGGCCATTTCTTCCAATCAACCAATTTCACACCTGGAGTGGAGCCCATCCTGTCAAGAGCTCTGTTTGGGGTGGAACAAGGTGCCAAATATACATTAAAGATGCAGTCTACAAATACCATTTAATGAATCTACTCTCTAGAACAATGTGTGTGTGTGTGTGTTTGGGGCATTATGTTGTTGCTGAAAATGTATAAAGTGCATCTTAACAGCCCAAAACATTAGTAATATTATAAAATACAGTAATATTGCGAAACATAACTGTCCCATACCCTACCCATATCCCACCTAGTAGCAAAGGTGTTTTGCAATACAATTTGAACACAATAAGTATGTTATTGTTAAAACAAATGTTAAAAAACAACAACAACAAAAATCACTTAAAAACACTTAAAAAAATTCCAAGAAACAGAGAGCAATTTGAGTTAGACTGTGCTACTTCATGTTTAGCTGTTTAGTTTTAAGCCAAGCTGTTTGACAAACTGAAGAATCGGATATGACAGAGATTTTAATTTTCACTTACATAAATACATCTTGCAAGAGCACCTCAGAGTTGACAACATAAACTGTGAGTTTAAGAATGTAATGAGTTCATTTCTGATTTGATTTATGTAAAGCAGACACACATTTTTGCAATGAATCTAATCTAGAATGGCAACTAACATCTCAATTGGAGGTGTGAAGTGTGGCATAGCAAGAGATTGATTAGAATGTGTAAAAAAAAGAAACAATATTTGTGGTTGGTGGCTTGTTTTTATCCTGTTGTCTCGTTGCATGCCTGCACGAGGGCAGACACACAGCGGGACACGTGCCTGGGCATATCTGAAGAGCTCCAACGAAGATCAGTACAGGCACTTGAAATAGGAACCGCACAAAACATGAACACCTGACTCCAAGCAGCCTTGTGGTCAAAATCAATTCTGGCATGTATGACAGAGATAAAGTCTCTGTAGAAAAGTGAGGAGATACAAATGGCAAGTGACGAGCAAGCTTCTGTATGAACATGACAGATGACTTAACGGCAAGAGACCTTCCTGACAGTTTCTCTCAAACATGTCAAAGATGGAAAACCAGCCGGGAATAAGATGACTGGACCCACAGATAGATTGAGTTGGCCTTTGACATTAAAGACAGAACAAAAACACTAAAAAGGAATTAAAGAAGATGGAGCCAGTGAGCTTAAATAAATAAATAATGAATAAATAAGTAACAATCTTGGCTTCAACAATCAATGGTGTCCCTTGGCGATATGCTAAGTAGGACAAGTTTAAAAAGTAAATCCCTCTGGTACCTCCAACTGTATTTAGACTGTTTCTACTGACATGAAGTTGGGCAGACAGATGGGAAAGAAATTATTCACAATGCTACTGTGAACTCCAGATAGACTCCAAATAAATAACATGATGTCATTAACAATCTTGTGAAGTAACTAAAAGTGATGCAATTAGCTAACTACATTTGTCAGCAGCATGACAGTAGCTTAACTTTTTGGAAAACTTTGTAGCTTTTCCTATAACCAGCTAAATTTTCCCTTGTGGATAGATTTCTTCCAATGTGGATAGATAGATTATAAAATCAGATGCGAAATGATTAGCAATAAAATTACAATAATTCTACCGAGAAAATGAACTCAAAGAACAACTCATTCAATGCCATTGTTTGCATCTCTATTTTTTTTGTTCTTTTTTTTTTCCCTTGTAAATATAACTATAAAAACCCTAAAAACACAATATATGTGAAAGTACAGACCACAAACAAAATACATGCTTCTCTGTATTTTTCTCAATCTTTTCAAAAATCCCTCTTTATTTCATTTTGCCTGTATGACTGACACACAGTAGCTGTGATGGGCAAATACCAACACCCAGCAATGAGAGTGCCATCAGTTTTACTCATTTTATTTGGTGCTTTCTCAAAGCTTAAAAGGATTAAACCTTCAGCCCCTGGAATAGAGTGTGTGCACTGCGTTGTGAAGTGGCAATCTGTCTGAAGTAGTTTACTGGTGCATCTCCATGCACTGTTTTCTATTCCGCTTGATGGAGTCTGGCAGAACACAACAATCCAGCCCAAACTCTAAAAGGGTGATTATCTTTAATGGCTATATAAAGACAACAGCAAAATGGCTGTCCAAACTCAGAAGGTTATCAGTGTCCAGCAATGGTTTTGCCAAGAATGCAAAGTTCACATTTGAAATCGCTTAATCCTAATTTAGTAGCACATGCCAGTCATCGTTATTCATTTAGCATTTGTTATCAGTAAATTACTTGCTTGCATAACATAAATACACTACTGGAACGTTTTATTGTTTATGGGCTTTTGGTGCACACCGTAAAAACTTTTAAAACGTATTTTGCATAAAATGCAGATGTTGAAAGCATTGGTCTCCCCAGAGGTCAGGTGAGGCCAAACAATTTGTATGCAAATGCATAAAACTGCAGCAGCTGAGAGCTTCAACATCAACATCTAGAGATAGTACTGTTACTTATGAGTACAGTTAAACACACAATAATTATGTAAACTGCAGTTTCCAAAGAAATTATCATTTGGTATTTTATTTTTTGATGTGTGTCTGTGTATTTACAGGTGTACGGCTGATTGGCGGATGACTGGGAGCAGCGATGTATGTGGTTCCTTCTTTATAAAACCTTTCCTTGCTTGACAGAGGGTTAGGCTTGTGTTGGATCAAGTGAAGAGTTTCCATAATGATTCACTTTTAATGACGACGTTTAAATAAATTAAATGTTTTTTCGAGGCCAGATGCACTCGTTTCTCCTTATTTGTAGCGACTCTGTTTAGAGATCACAACAATATGATAAAACGAAATGTGACTGATCTGAAAGATAAATAAATAAACTTCGTATTGATGTATGATTTGTATGGATAGGGCAACATTTGACTGAGATGCAACTAAATGAAAATCTGGAATCTGAGGGTAAAGAAAAATCTAAATATTGAGAAAATCACTTTTAAAGTTGTGCAAATGAAAATCTTATCAATGCATATTCAAAAATTAAGTTTTAATACATTTTCGGTAAGAAATTGACTAAATACCTTCATGAAACATGATATTTACTTACTATCCTAAAGATTTTTGGCAAAAAAGTAAAATCAATAATTTGGACCCATGCAATGTTTTTTTGGGTATTGCTACAAATATACCCCAGCGACTTAAGACTGGATTTGTGGTCCAGGGTCACAAATATTAAGTAGATATGAAGGATGCAGTACTACTCTATAAAGTAAGCACTCAAGATTAACATCAGATTGGGTGAAACTGTGTGTGTTATGCCCCCCTTTAATGTGTGTGTTAAAGATGAACAGATATCTTACAGGTTTAGAACAACATGAGGGTAAGTAATTAATAAAAGTAATCTTCATTTACATGCAATTTAAAACCATATGAGCAAAATTATTATTGATTTATTTTTTTAAGATATAGGCAGTTGCTGTTCTAACTACTGTTTAAGAACGTCACCTAAGCAAAGAATTTGAAAAATAAGCCTTTTATTTATATGAACTAAACTATAAATATTCTTGAGATCCTTTTTACTAAGTAAATTTTGAAGTATTCCTTTATAAGAAAATACTATCTAAAGAGCAAAAATCTCAATAGATTAACAACGTTAGAAAAGTGTAAACCAAAATCACTTATCCAATGCATTCCTTAGTTGCTAACGCAAACAGAAAGGGAGGCAATTGAGTCTCTGTATTGAGCCAGGGCACCAGGTGGCTTGGGTTCAAGAGGCCTTCAATGTTTGTGCAAAAAGTATAATAATCTCTCGGTGTCAGCTGCCATTTTGATTCCAAGAGCAGCAAATACGTGAGTGCAGTCCAGCTTAATGGGCATAATGCTCCACCGCTTTGCAAATTCATGAAACTCTATCCCAGCAAAAAATGCGATAGACTCTTGGGACACTGCTGGAAAAGAGGCACATTTTTTCTTTTATTGCTGTTGTGCTCAGTGGAAAGATGGAGGTCAATGGAAGTGAATATAGCAGATTCACTTTACATGCTGATTTAGGTGGCTCCCCCGCCGCGGGGCCTCAACAGTGCCTTCCCCATAAAAGATTTCAATTTGTGGAGCGAGAGACGCCGGGGGCCTAAAATAATCACGCTTGTTCCGAAGCCCTTAAGCTCATGTTATGACGAAGGCAAACTGTCAACTGCTAAATAGAAAAACATTATAGTCTTTCTTTTCGGAAAATGCACTTGTCATTTCATATAGGGGACACACCTATCTCCCAGCCGACCACAAAACACTATCTGTCACTTTCGCTTTGCTAGCACATATCTCTTAAAGTATAGAGAAATAAGGTGCTATATTGGCTGTTATTCAGGTCATGGCTCGACGCTGGCAGGGATTCTGTTCAACCCCTCCAACCTCGATTTTATTTATATTTTTATTTTTTTTTTTTTTTTTTTTTCTTTCGGCGAGAGCATGGAGGTTTGAGCACAATCCGTGATTACAAGGATTAGATTGGTTTAAAACCAAGGGTGCCCAAACACTTTACTCTGAAAGGGCAACATTCATGCAATTTCAAATCTCACTGGAACATGGGGGAGACAAAGGGCTTTGAAATAGTGTGCTTGAAAGGGGCCCTGGTGCACAAGGGGGCACTGGCTGGGGGGCGAGGTGAGACCTGGCACCAATGCCATAACGATTTCACCGTGAGCACAGCCAAGTCAACTGTGAATAATGTTATTTGGAAGTCTGGGGTGACGCAGGCTTCTGGAGAGCTGCCGAGAGCCCTGCTCTGTGAGCCCCAGATGAACTTTCGAAAACTCACTGAAGTCAACGATGCATTTCAGCTCTTAATTAAAGGAAAGCACACACTTCTAATTACTCTAATTCCGGGTACCAATTTACGGGGTAATTAAGGAGCAGGAAACTAATCTCTATCAAAACCCAGAAAAGCTGTTTAGAGCCACTGGTTACGGGTGCTAGAACTGAATGCTTATAAGGACTCTGAACTGACTAAAGGGCTGGATTACCACTCTGACAGATAGTGATACAGCTACAGTATGTGGTATCACCACAAGGCACAGATGAGCATTTAGTCCAGGCTGACATGAATTTTCATGCTTATGTCTTCTTAAGAACCACATTTATATGGTAAGAATATAGTTACACTTGCTGATGTTTTGCCAGAAACTGCATTTTAAATGTAGAAGACGCATTTCTGGAGAATCCTAAAGTTAATGGCAACATGAAATCAGCAATTAACCCTATTTAATATGTGTTAATACTCATTGTATTTTGCAATTATTAATCAATCAGTGCATGTTTTAACAATATTTTAATTAATGGTTGACAAACCAGTTAAAAAAAAAAAAAAAAAAAAAAATTATAAAGGAAAAATCTCAAGGTCATGTATAAAACCCTAGTTCCTTTAATGAACGGGATGCTGCATCGACGATACGCTATGGGAACCCCCTCAGTGTGACGGCACTGAATCATGTGTTGAATCAGCCAATGAGGAATTGGGACGTCACGTCAAGATGTGAAGGGGCCACTGAGAGGGCCTGAAGGTCACCTACTCTCCACAGAAACACAATCCTAGCAAAAGTGTGGTCTTTATCGTTAGCAAACGATCTGAGATCTCCTCTATGGGCTCAAATGGTGGCCCACAGAGGGCCTCTAACCCTACAGCCAGGTCCCAGGTTGGTACCCGGGAACATACCGGAGGCCTCAACCTCAGCACACCGCAAAGGAAACGTATGACCAGGGGTTCTTTACCAACTGAATGTCCACTGAGAGAGGAGTGGTAGGCTGATATAGCCGCCACGTAAACCTTTAGGGTGGAGTGGGTGACCCCAGTAGAGAATCTTCTCTGCAAGAACTCCAGAACTGTACCAACTGGGCAGTTGACTGGATCTTGTTGGTGTTTTCTACACCAAGAAGTGAAAAGTTTCCACTTCAAGGCACACAGTTTCCTGGTGGATGGAGCTCTGGACTGGAAGATGGTCTCAACAACCTCGGATGAGAGGCCTGCTGCTAAGAGTTGTGCCCCCTCAGAGGCCACAATCTTAGCTGCCATAACTCCGGGCGAGGATGCACAATGGGGCCCCCCAGCCTGTGAGAGGAGTTCCCTCCTGATCGGAATCTCCCATGGGGAGGCGTCTAGAATGGACATCAGGTCCGAAAGCCATACTCGGCCCGGCCAGAACGGCGCTACTAGCAGTAGACTGACTGCGTCCCGGCGCACTCTCTCCAGAACTCCTAGGAGCAGAGCAATCGGGGGGAAAGCGTACAGAGAAGCCTCTGCCACATCTGTACCATGGCAACCAGCCCCAGCAGAGCTGGATGAACTAGAGAGTACCAAAGGGGACATTGCGCATTTTCCTTTGTCACAAAGAGGTCCATCTCTGCTTTGTAAAATACTCTCCAGATCTGCTCCACCACCTCGGTGTGGAGCATCCATTCCCCAGGCCTCAGGCCCTGTCTCGACAGAATGTCTGCTTCTACATTTAGATGCCCAGGAATGTAGATGGCACTCAGTGAGAGGGATCTGTCCCGGGCCCACACAAGGATCTGGTGTGCAAGCTTGTAAAAGGGGCGTGAATGCAGACCTCCTTGGTGGTAGATGTAAAAGACTACTGACGTGTTGTCGGTGCACACCAACATGTGTTTGGCTCTTACGTCTGTGAGAAAATATTTGAGTGCCTGGAACACAGCCAGCATCTCTAGACCGTTGACCAAATAAGATGGCAATCTTCCCACAGACCTCAAGCTGAGCTGCCACTCATGATCGCTCCCCAACCAGTGAGGGACGCATCCGTCACTAGCACTAGGCGGCGAGTCTGAGCTCCCAACTCTGGGCCTGATATAGAAATGCAGGTTTTCTCCACATGCCTAAAGCACATGCAGCTTGGCGTGATACTTTAATCATGCGAAGAGGATTTCCCCTCAGGGATACACCTTTGTTCCTGAGCCACCACTGTAGGGGTCTCATGTACAGCAGGCCAATAGGT
>JAUCMU010000013.1:2166046-2194928 GCA_032275025.1 Enteromius treurensis | reverse complement strand
AAATAAAGTTTAATTCTCGTCATTATACATTACCATCACTCTGTTCTTCTATTTGATAATGTTCAGTGCTTTGCTACCATCTGTATTGTTAAAAGCGCTATATAAATAAATAAATTAAAAAAAAAAAATTGGAGGTTCTGCTGGTAGCTGCACTGACCCCAGAGGTGTTGGATGCTGATGTAGAGTTCACGGAGGCTCCTCCAGTGGCTGCACAACCCCTGGAGATGTTGGTTGGGGTTATAGATTCTCCGGAGGTTCCGCTAGTGGCTGCACAGCCTTCAGATCTATCAGTTCGCACCACTGAGCCCTCGCTTTGCTCTGCCACAGCCAGAAGGGTTGCCATTGAACACTCATTATGCCCAGTCCCAGCCACGGAAGCCATGGATCTCTTGTCCTGCCCTGCCAGAGCTATGGAAGCAGTCTCTGAACCCTGGTCATGTTGTGCTATGGCCACGGAGGCTGGTGAACCCTCATTCCTCCCAGGTATGGCCACAAGGGTCACCATAGAACCTACGCCTTGTCTTGCTTCAACTTTGGAAGCCACCCATGAGCTCCTGTCATGTCAAGTTACGGCCATGGAGGCTGCTGAACTCCCGTCCTGCCCAGTCTGAGCCATAGGGGCCTCTTGTCTGACTCTCTCACAGCTATGGATACTGTTATTGAGTCTACGTCCTGCCCTGTCATGGCCACGGAGGCCATTGAACACTCATCCGTCATGGTCAGAAGGATCGCTAGGGAGGCTCCGTCCTGCATCTCTGCCAGCTGCTCCTCCCTGGAGGATGTCTCTGCCGTCTGCTCCACCTTGCAGGGTGTCTCTGCCGTCTACTCTGCCGTACACTCTGTCCCGAAGTGTGTCTCTGCTGTCTATCTGCCGTCCGCTCCACCCCTTCACCACTATCTGGACTGCCGTGGCTCTTTGCTTATCCCACTGCAGTCCTCTGTGCCGCAACTTCATTCTTTGCCGCTGCTCCACAGTGCAGGCCCATCATTGCTCCATGTTCCAGCTCCTCACTTCCCCAAGGACTTGGCCCTCTGTCCCTCCCCCACTCCTTCTCTGCACCACCACCCTCCGGGACTATTGCGTTATTTGTTTTGGAGTGTCTGGAAGCCGCTCCTTCAGGGGGGTCCTCTCTTATGTTGTCTGACCCCTTCGTTACAGATAGGTTAGACTTTTATAAAATTTTTGAACGAAAGATCAAAAGGATAAACACTGCACCTTTGCTCATATTTACCAAGGGTGCCGTTATTAATGGAAGGCACTGTATATTGCAACATTTGGTCTTTTACAACATACAGTGGTCTCTTGCATGTATAGGCCAAGAGACACATGTGCATGAAGCATTTAAATAACGTGCACAGCTTTGAGTACGTACATAGGAGTGACTATGTGTGTGTGTGTGTGTGTGTGTGTGAGAGAGAGAGAGGTATTGTGTGAGCAGCGGTGTGTGTAAGTGATCGGTAATGAAGGCAGAGAGATACTGCTGACCTCATGTGCCACTCCTCCCACGTTAACACCTGTGAGTCATCTTCATCTTCAACAACTGTGTGTGTGTACGAGAGAGACAGCACAGCATAGAGAAAGAAGATCAAGATGGCGGAGGGACATGGTGACATGACAATCATCCTCTCAGCTGTCAGAGTGTCTCTCTTTGCTCAGTTCTTTTGTCTCCATACACTTCTGTAATCCAGTGTGCCTGTGCAACTAAGATGACGACTGACCTCTCACTTTCTGTATTTCTAACGCTCTCTTCAATGTAAAATTTCAGTTTTAATTTCTCAAAGTGCTTTATTGGCATGAGTGCCTTATACAATGCAATGGCAAAGCATCTATGTAAATAGCAAAATCCATGGGATCCACTTTAGGCTACTTTTCAGATTTTAAGGAATAAATTATAAATACATACATTTAATTTGTAGCAGACAAAAAAAATACACTAAGAAACTTAGAAAGTAAGAAAACCGTATTTAAAAAAACAAACCAAAAAAAAAAAAAACAGAACAATACAAAAACATGATGTTTTGCTAACAAATTTTGGGAGGAGCACGCACAGGTAATTGTCAGCGTGCTCCCCGCTAATCATCTTATTATCTCATCCTCCTATCAGAGCAAGAGATGCTTCCTATAAATAGTACGAGCCCCTTTTCCTCAGTATCTTTATCTAATCATCCCTCCTCCTCCCCTACTCCACGACCTTTGCTCCTTCTCCAGGGAGGGCACACAGGGTTCAGCTAGCCTCACACTTCCCTGAGCCCATTAGGGTTGATAACCCAAGAGCTCGGGAGCCTGCCAAACCCTGAGTACTCTCCATGGACAGCAGGCCAATCTGACTTCGCCTTTGATTAATTACCAGTAAGTTTGAACTCGTGAATTAAGAAAATTATTCAAAGCAAAAGAAAACAATGCATCACACCCAATAGAAAAACATGGTCAATTGCGACAAAATAAGAACAAAAATCTAACTAGCAAAAAAAAAAACCTAAGAAACAAAAACAATTCAAAAATACAATGCACACAAAAACTACAATAAAATAAACAAAAATACAATACAATGAAAAGAAAACAAAGCAAAATCAAAACAACACGAAACAAACCCAAACTAAACAATACACGCAAAAATGTGTCAATCAACACAACACAAAACAAAGCAAAAACAACACAATACAAACAAAACACAAAATAAAGTTCCAAAAATGGGTTCGGGAGGAGCCTAATCATTCCGTGCTGTCAATCATCATTATAAAGTTATTTAAGCAGCACCGTCCCAACAACAATTCTTGCAGCATCCCTCCACTTCCCCTTCTCCTCTATTTCTGTTACTCTCCCTCTAGGTAGTACCGCAAAGGGGGGTTGAACGTGGAGCCTGAGGGTCAACCTCTATTGATGACTGCAAGCCAAGTTTGTTTAACATTAACCATCAGGATGGGCAGACAAATGCGTAAAACAGAAAAAAACATGGCTAAATATAACACAGTATAAACAAAAAGAAACATAAAAACAAAGCAAAAATACAACAACAAAAAAAGAAAAAACACAATACAAACTACATAGAATGGATGTATGGTTGTGTTAATGGAAGAATGGATGGATGGATGTAGGGATGCTTGTATGGATGGATGTATAGAAGTATGTAAGGATGAATGTAGGGATACAGTATATGTATGGATGGATGGGAGGGTGGATGTAAGGATAAATGCAGGGATGTATGGTTGGATGAATGTGTATATGGGTGGATGGTTGAATGGATGCGTGTATGAAAGTACAGATGTATGTATGGATGGATGGATGATGTATCAATGTGTGTATGTAAAATATGGATGGATGATGTATGGATGTACAGTATGGATGCGTGTATGGAAGTATAGATGTATGGATAGATGGATGGATTATTTGATGAATGTATGGATGTGTTTGGAAGTATAGATGTATGTATGTATGTATACATGGATGGATGAAAGTAAAGTGTCATAGTAAAGCAGTAATTGGTTTGTGTGGGTGTGTATTTCAAGGACACCTGGAATACTTTTTCCACAATAGATACATAACGGACGTCACACAGAAGCAAATGTATTCTGAGCTCTTTTTTTCAGCTTATTCTCTTTCAGTCTGTCTTGTTCTCTAGTCATTGAGCTGAGTTTACTGGTACGAGAACACCCGCTGTGCTCCCATCATCCACAGATGCATGCTGGGAAAATTCCTCAAGCTGGACGGAGGAGAATACACTAATGGGCCGACACTGTACCAGCAGCAGGGACTAAAGCATGATGCACATTGTGAGAAACACACACACACATACACATATACACACACGCTGGTACTGACACATGCACACGCACTGTCTGAACTTCCGCACACTTCTAAAAGCATAAGAGCGCTGTCCTTTTAGTGTGTGTACATTAAAATTAAACCCATTATCCATATGTTCCATGTCTCAGTGGACTTTTACACATAAACCTGCTCAGCAACCCTTGACATCTTTAGTATGCGTGCTGTTACCATGTTCGAAACAGGAGAACATGTTTGTGCTGACATCAGTTGCATTAGGATCTAATTACCCTGAATGTTAAACACAGACATGTTCTGCCTCGATAAATCACTCTGAACTTTCACACAAACAAGAAAAACAAACCTTGTTTTCTTTATGTTAAAGACAAAGGGTGTTGATGTAAAAGTCAATATGGAATGAAGTATGCCCCAGACATGCTCTGTGCTTTTGATTGTGTGTGTCTCATTTTAGTCCCGAAAACTTAAATAAACAAAAAATAAATCCACATTGCAGCAGAAGGGGACATTCAAAGGTTTAACTGGATTGTGCCTAAAACAATCCAAAGATGGTGACGCCATTTACCAAATCCACTTAAATGTCGAGGTCAGTTTCATTTGTTTAAATTTTTTTGTGTGTGTGGTTGTTAGGGTTTTCAGGGTGGTTGCCAGGGTGTTGCTAAGTAGCTCTGAAAGGTTGGGTGTTGCTATTCAGTTACTATGGGGTTCTAAATGTTTTTTAGCATTTTACTATGCAGTTGTGAGGCTCTACTATGCAGTTGTGGGTGGTTGCCAGGGTGTTGCTGAGAAGTTGATAAAGTGTTCTGAGTATTTGCCAAGGTAATGCACAGCAAGGTGTTATATGTGGTAGCTGAGGTGTACTGGGTGTTTTTTTGTTTGTTTTTTAAAACATGTCACAATATAATTTTATGGTGTTGTGGCTGGGTGTCTTTATGCAATAGATAATGTATTCTGAGTGGTTACTAGAGTGTTGCATTTTAGTAGATAATGTCTTCTTTGTGCTTCTGAGTATTTTGCTAGGGTGTTGAGGGTGGTTGTCAGGGTGCTGAAACACGGCTAGTAAAATGTTGTTTTTATGCATTACCACCATGGCTTTATCTGGTTGCTAAGGTGTTCTGGGTGTTTTTTGTTTTTTTACCACATCACAATACAGTTGTGTGACTGGTTATCAAGATGTTTCTATGCAATTAATAAAGTCTGAGTGGTTGTCAGGATGTTGCGATTGAGGAGATAAAGTATATAAGAGAACCTAGTTTTTGCAGTGCTTTGTGGGGGTTTTCAGGGAGCGAATGTTCTTGTGCACTGGAAAGATTTTGCGATTGAGAAAGCCCTTAAAATGGCCGATTTGATCAGTGCCCTTACTACTGAACAAGGGAGCTGAATGAGACACACCCAAAGTGTGAGTGCTTTGTTGCATGTTGCTAAACACTTATTAGGGTGCTGCCATGCAGTATCTAAGCTGTTCTGAGTGACATTCATGGTGTTTCCAAGCCGTTGCTAATAAGTTTCGAGTTGCAAATAAGTTTTCATTAACATGCAGTGTTGGGGGTTACACATTACAAGTATGTAATCGGATTACAAGTGCAGAGCCATTGTATGTGCTGCGTCAATAAAGTGTAATTCTAAACTAAATGTGAATAAGCCTTAATTCATTTAACTTAAAAAATAAACAGATTTAGTATTCATAAAAAATTATTAAACTGTAAAATGCAAACCTGCAATACTTAAATGTATTTAACTCCTGTTTTATTAAGCAGTGTCTCTGCTGCTGATCTTCGATGATCTAGTTCAACCACGAAGCAATTGTGCTTCATTGTTTTTTAATTGCTGAAAAGTATTGAACCTTCTTCTTCTTTATTTTACTGTAAAGACATGAATTAACTTTTCCTTCAGCCTGAGGTTTATTCATTTATACTTTTAGTTTGAAAGGCCTTTTACATGTACCATAATTAGAACTTCTTATATTAAAAAACAAACCATCAAGCCCAGCTGATATTTAAAAAGTAACACGATTGTAACGCAAAAGTAACATAATGCATTACTTTCCATAAAAATTAACTAAGTAACATAACTAATTACTTTTTAAGGGAGTAACGCAATATTGTAATGCATTAGTTTTCAAATTAACTTTCCCCAACACTGTTGATATGAGGTTTTTAGGGTGATCATTTGTTGGCAGGGCATTGGAACTTTTTTCTAAGGTGAGTCCATGATGAAATACGTTTTAAAATGTTTCTCTGTGAATTTGAGTGTGGGTTTTGTCCCAAAAACACACACAAATCAAAATCCTATTTCTTATGTTGCAACAGAAGGTGAAAGTTTTAACAGGATTATGCTTGAAAGATCCAAAGATGGTCCTGCTGTTTAACCAAATCCAAAGATGTCAATGCCATCTTTTCTTGAACTTGTGCATTTCAATCAAACTTTGTTCTCTAAGTTCCCTATCAGAGGCGTAGTTTGATTAAATGCTAAACCAGAGGGTTAAGCTTGTCTTTGTAAAGTGTGACTCTAAGATGAAGAAGGGTGAAGAGATAAAGTTCAGTAAAATGCAATAAGATCTCTATTGTACTGACTCTGCGTTCATTACACATGACTGTAGTGTCGGCTATCTCTCCTGAATCGTTGCTGCTGAATTGATTATGCCGGCTGCTGAAATACTGAGGCTCAGAAATTAATATGTCAACAGAGTAGATTTATTGATCTGCTTCACTTAGTGCTTATTGCATTCAAAAACAAAACATCATCTGTCTCCCATGCAACATCGTTCAGACGGAATAACCAAGATCCAAAACAAACAATTATAATGGTACTAAAATTTTGTCATTATCGAAATCCACCAATGCAGTTGTCACTTATGTAAATAACCATACTGTGCGGGAATAACTGTACCAAAGTTTTGTAAATAAAGAACTCAAAACCATATAATGCTCCTGTGTGTACGTGGCTGCATAGTAATGCTGAAATATCTTTCAAATGCATTTTCTACTATTTAAATTTTGTAGACCTCCTGTTTGCCCAATCAATTAATTTGGCAATTGTGTTTGGTAGGGTAGAAATTACACACTTCACCTTTAACATTTAGACTGAAAAATGATATCCAGTTGCATTAGTATTTTCTTGTGATACTAAGCTGTGGGAAGCAATGTGTCATTTCCATGTGTGTGTTATCAAGCCCCCGGTGGCATAACCTAAATCTCAAGGGTGGTCTGAAGCACTCTCCTTTCTTGCCAGGCCGTGGCTATGGCACATTGATTTTTTTCCAGCAGCTTGTTGTCTAATTGCCCTTATCAGAATCATGGCCTGCTAAATGATGGTGTCTGTAATCTCACACTCTCTAGCCAGTGGGCATTGACATTTAGTCCGATTAATTATTGCAAACATCCAGAGAGAGAGCATGAGTAGCTCGTCTCAACGGAAGACTAGAACAGAGAGACTAAGGGAGTTTTGAGTGTCACCATCTGTCGCTGTGAATAACTGCTACCCAGAGACTAGAGGCCGTGTTTACAAAGCCGACTACGGGTGCTGGAACCAGATCAGCTTCGCTCATCGCCAAACTGCTCAAAGTAGTTACATCTGAGCCAGACTGACAGAAACACAATCCAAGATCAGCTCTCAAATTGGCAAACAAGTTTTTCCACACAGAATCACAACCAAACTAGTCTTAATTTCCTCAGGTGTGTGTGTGTGTGTGTGGACCACTTCGCAATATTAGACTTAAATTTCATTTGCGGAGGGAATCAAAGAAACTCTAGACGGGCAGAAAAAGAAACCTGTCTTGATTTACAAACATCAGTTCATAAATATATTCTCAAGGAAATGTTATGTATGGGTGTTGTGGATGTATGTGGTTGCTAAGCTGTTGTGAGCCACCAACTAACCTTAAATGTTGAGGCTGTTTGATTAGGGTGAGCGTGATTTCACCAAGTACAAGATGTTCCTGGTTAAACATCCTTGTTTATCCTGGAACAACATTCTAATCAACCAATCAAATTTGAGGAATAACTTTTCTGGAAATATCTGTTTTAGGCTTGTAATCATAGTTAGGTGCTACTACACCCTTGTTAATCAGCTATCATTTCCCACTGATTTTAGGCATGCATTTTGGGTAGGGTTAGGTTTAAGGGTAAGTATTGCGATAAGTTTATATTTTCGGACATTAATGTTAATCCAAGATCAACAAAAGATGTTTGATTAGGATGTTGCTATATGATTGTGGTTGTAAATGCAGTTGCTAAACTGTTGTGAGTGGTTTTAGGAGTTAATTGTGAATGTGATTGACAGAGCTTCACTATGCTATTGCTAAATAGTTGTGAGGTTTTTTAGGTAATATGTGAGGTGTTTTTTGTGAATGTGATTGCTATACAGCTGACAAAGGTGTTGTAAAGTCCACTTAAATGTTAGTGTAGACAGTTCTCATGGTGTTGTAATGGTTAACAGGGTTGCTATGCAGTTGCTAAAGTGTTGTGAATGGTTTTAGCGGTTTGCTATTTGAATGTAATTGACAGAGGATTGTTATACTAGTGCTAAATGTGAGGAGTTTTATGAGGTTGCTATGCGAATGTCATTGACAGATATTGCTATACAGTTGCTAAAGGTGTTGTAAGTTACTAAGTCCACTTAAATGTTAGCATAGGCAGTTCCCTTTCAGTTGGTCACTTCAACGCCACGTCGGTGACCGACGAATAGGAATCTCGCTTCCAGATGCCAAAACAACTCTGCGTGTATGTAAACACGCCAATGATTTTCATTGGCATACGCTGATTAGGATCAGCTGAACCCAATCGCATCGCGAGTATGAGTAGGTCAGCCGATCTAGCGTTCATTGCTTTTCGCTTTGGAGCCGAGCAGTTCATATGAACAATTATATGAAGCCATTCTACTCTGCGAAACGACGGAGGAAGGCTGGTGTTCCGGCGTTGCAGCGACGGTGGTTCCAGTTGAGTGGCGGTGACATTTGTATTGCACTTCCTTGCACTTGATCTGCAATTCCAAAATCTAGACAAGTAGAGCGGTTTTCTCTATCTCTGGGTCCCCTGAGGGGATGAGGTGCTGTGGACAGGCCTATAAAAGAGTTTTGTTATACCCTCACTCTCCTCTCATGTCAGGCAGCAGTCAGAGGACCGTGAGGATGAACCAACAGACTTCCAGTCTCACTTCTGCCAGAACGCAGCTCAGACCGTCTCGATGGCTCATCCGCACCATTCGGCTCGGTTATGCAACTATGCGTTCACCCCAGTGAGCCTTCTCACACAGTTCCTGTGCAAAGTCAGGGAGGACGAGGAGCAGGTCCTGCTGGTAGCCCCTTATTGGCCTACCATGACCTGGTTCCCCAAACTCATGCTCCTTGCTACAGCACCTCCCTAGCCGATTCCTCTGAGGAAGGATCTTCTGACTCAGAGACAGGGCACCCTTTGGCACCCATGCCCAGACTTGTGGAAACTCCACGTCAGGACCCTGGAAAAAATAAAACGGGATGCAGAGATTCTGAACCATGACCCTGTCGATGGCAGGTCTATGGGTAAGCATGATCTGATCATCAGGTTCCTTAGGGGGGCTAAAAGGTTAAATCCTCCTAGGCCTCCTACTGTACCCTCTTGGGATCTCCCTCTTGTGCTAAGAGCATTAAGAGAGGGTCCCTTTGAACCTTGCCAGCAGTCGAGCTGAAGTTTTTATCAATGAAAACTCTTTTCCTGCTCGCATTGGCTTCCATCAAGAGGGTAGGGGACCCACAGGCATTTTCGGTCGACGATTCGTGCCTCAAGTTCGGGCTTGAGGATTCCCAGGCAACACTAAGGCCACGGCCCGGCTACGTGCCCAAGGTTCCTACCACTCCCTTCAGAGATCAGATGGTGAACCTCCAAGCGCTGCCCTCGGAGGAGGCAGACCCAACCTTACTGTTGCTGTGTCCCGTCCGAGCACTCAGATGTTACGTAGACCGGACACAGAGCTTTAGGACCTCAGACCAGCTCTTCGTCTGTCAAGGAGGTCAGCAGAAGGGGAATGCCGTCTCTAAGCAGAGGATGGCCCACTGGATAGTGGATGCCATGACCCTGGCTTATCAGGCACAGGGTGTGCCCTGTCCCCTCAGTGTACGCCCTCAACCGCTAGAGGGCTGGGAACCCCTGAGTGTTACCTTGAGGATCTCAGGTGGTATAGGTAAGAACTACCTTCCCCAGTTCTGAAAATAGAATCTCTTCCTATATTCCATATGCATTGAATTCATGATATTCGTGAGTTGTGGTCTTACTCTTGAAAGAGAATGAGTTTCGCACATCCTACACAGTGGACGTCCCATTGTCCAGTTACTTATAGTGCGGTACTGGTCCATGTGCAGAGTCCCCTTCCTACAGACCAAACACAGGGGGTTGGAAGGGACAGTCTCTATGGCCCTTTGGTAGGGATCCTAACTAACGATTTAGCATCAAAATAAAGAAATAAGACACAGAACAAAGTGTTATGTCTAATAATTGCAACTAAAAACAAAGGCACTATTTGACAACTGCATACAATACAAGCAATTCATTTGTAAGTCTGTAAAGTTGTTCTATGTAAATACTTCAAATTCTATATTCTGTCCATGCATATATAGAAAAAATTCAAGTAGATGCATGTTTGGCTGAAGCACAAATATTTATTAGATCACACTGGTTTTACAGTACTTTAGGGTAAGTTACACCACTGTATGGGAAACACTTTCCTGGTAAACAGCTTAAATTCAAAATCACCAAATAAACAGTGACCTCAAATTCAATTGAGTTAAATGGACTACTTTTGAAATACTTCTATAGTGCTTTATAGCAGCCAGAACGACACAAAATATGCAAAATATTATTGAGTGCAGAGAGAAAGAGAGAGAGGCCATGCGTTGGAATGAGCAAATACGGTGTGCACGCGTGCGTGTGTGTGTGCGCGCTGTGCACTGGATGGCAGCCAAAGCTTCTAAAGTTTAAAGAAAACGGAACTGTGTGTGAATGTGTGTGTGTGTGTGTGTGTATCATCCCTGGACAGGCCCACAGGCTGATGACAGGGTATCTCGGTGGACTAGAGGACAATCTGGTGTGTGTCACAACATCCAGACGCTTTCTTGCCCAATGGAGACTAATTACTCAGCATGACAACATGTCTCCTGCCTTTCTCTCATCTTCCCTTTCTCCCAGAACGCACCAAACACCTCCACTGGACAAAGACTCACAGAAGAAGGAAAAAGAGTTTAATGACAGCCTGTTTCATTTGTCTCTTCTCTTCAATTTCACTGTCAATTCAACACTGCTAAATTCCTGAGCTTGCGTGACAGGATTGGGCAAAATGTAGTGGTTATTATCTGACATCTCCGGAGTGTGAATTCCAAAGGAAATGACAGAAAGAAAAACTTGTATGCACATTTATTTGTATTCAATAGTGCATTGTCATACAAATCATAAGACATATTTCTCAAATCAAACTTAACCTCTATTTCTATTTACTCTTTTTTTTTTTACATTTAATTTTACAATATATTCTATTAATTAATTGTAATTGTATCTATTTCAATATTGACATGCAGTTCAAAATGAGGAAGGGTTTTATTTTGTTTTCTTTCTTGTTTCTTTAGCAGTAAAATAGCATATTAGAACAATTTCTGTAAAATAATGGTCACCAAAAATTAAGCATCGCATTGCAGTTTTAATATTTTTTTAATTTCAATAGCATTTCAGAATACTGTTGTTGTTTTACATTAATTACTTGGCCGGTGCTGTATGACATTTCAATTTTCCCAAATTTCTAAATTCAAAATAAATACTCTATTAGTAACTTAATGAATTTTCATTATATTTCAGTTCAAACTAAATTGAGATCCTGTTTGCCTCAATTCAAATTCAATATTAACTAGCTCTGTCAAACAATTAATCTAAAATAAAAGATTTTTGTTTCCATAACATGTGTGTGTTATGTGTATATTTATTATGTATATGTCAATACACAAACATTCATATATTTATATTCATATAATTTAAACTATATAGAAATAGAATAATTATTATAATTTAATATTATCATTTTTATTATATAAACATAACACTTTTACTCGTATATACATACATGTACAGTATGTGTGTGTATAAATATGTACATAAACATAGACAGTAAGTAAACAAACATTTATTTTGGATGTGATTAATTAAGATTAATTGTTTGACAGCACTAATATAAACTGTTCCAAAAATGTTCAATTAATTTACACACTTCCGATACATGACCAAATCCAACATGTATCATATACTTCACAATTATTTGAAATGTATACCATACTCATTCGTAAGCGACAAAGCATCATTTAGCAAGCGAGTAATCTCTCCACTCAAGAACTTCAACATGAATGGAATGTAGATGAAGTCTCTATGCCACCGTCACTGAACGTCGTCAGGGAGCAAAATGTTTCCATTAACCTTTTCAGCGGCATTTAAAAGCCATGAAAGGACATCGGACGACGCGCTATCGTCAATGACAGACCATATACGAGTCCCGACTGGCAGACGCATCGTTCTCGAAGAGCTAATCCAAACAGTCGTGCCCTTGCCAGCCACAAATGAATTACAGAGAATTTGTCTCTAATCGAGCGAAATCCCAAGATTGGCATGAATTACGATGATTATGAGGAAAACTAAGCAGCACTATTAGGAGTGACATTTGAGTTGGGCGTTCATTTTCTAATAACATGCCTGAATAGCCGTTATGATAGACGCCTCAGGATAAACACCAGATGTCCGGACAGATGAGAAACCTTGGGAAGGGATCACAGAATATCCATGGATAGAAGTGCTCTCCCACACACACATGCACACAAACACTTTGGATTTAATTGATGCTACAGGAGAGGAGAGCAGATCTTTAAGGGGGGTTTGAGTAGCAACAGAAGGCCTTTAATCACAGCACTGGAATAGAGACTCGAGAGGCTCAAAAGCTGTCGATAAGAGAGAAAATTGTGGAAAACAAACCCTCAGCACTCACTCATGTGAGAAATCAAATTATATCGGACTCCCATGACGTGTATCGGAACGCAAAGGAAGTGCAAAAAGCACGGTATTATAGATTTTTACAGGGCGAGAGATGATATTTACCGGCAACACAGTGAGAGGAAACACAAAGCATAAATAACAAAAAATGTATTTGTGGATATTCAGGAGACATGTCTGCATAAAGATTCTCCATATGGTGTTGTAAAAATCAAGTATGCGCGATGCAGGAGGGTTCGCGGCACACACCTCTTACCCCCTGAACTCACAATGCCCACTCAGAATTCCCATCATGCCATGCAGCGGTAAACATGCAACGCTGTGTCGAGTGATGGAGTCGGAAAGGTCATGTGGCAGCGCTCGCAATAAACCAGCCAGTACCTGCACAGCTCTGAGTAGCGGCAGCTCATAAATATGAAGGAGACTGACATTTCTAAATTAAACATCATGAGGAAATCTGTCAACACTGCATTCACATGCAATGAGGGACCGTCTGAACACTGCTGTCTGAGTAATTAAGTTGTTATAACAACTTTTTGTTTCCAGATTTGGATTTCTGAAAAGCATGCACAGTTTGAAAAGAGATGGAGCTCGTCCCAAATATCTTCTCAAAAAAGTACAGGGGGCCTGCAAGGATTTTTTTTTTTTTTTTTTGGGTTCTAACGCTTTTGAAGTTACTCTGTTTTGATCATTAACTGTGAGAGACTGTTGAGCACACAAGTTTCAGGAAATGCAAATGAACATTTTAGACTTTGATAAATATCATGTAAAAATGATAAAGTAAATATAAAATAAATAAATAATGCTTTCATCCTGGCTAAAACATTCATCAAAACACAAAGAGACAGATGAATAAAAAAAAAAGTGATTAATGACACACTTCAAAAGAAGTAAGAAGATAAAACAACACAGAAACTTGTACAGAATGGACTTCTGGTTCCGATGAACTCTGATTTTACAATGTAACTTAAAAGAAAAAAATAAAGTCAATTATTATACAATCATTAAATAAATACATAAACTACATTTAAACTAAACTAACAAAAACTAAATAAATCAATTAATAAATGTTAATTAAATACATACTTAGAAGAAAATAAAATACAAAGTTTATTTGCAAAAACTCTTTTTACTATTGTTTTATTATTTTTTTTTTTCCAGAAATCACTTTTTTAATGTGCATTCTAAGTAATATCAGTCGAACTTGCGAAAGCTGATATCCCCAACATTTTTTTTTAAAATTTATTTATTTATTGCACTTTTTAGACTCTGGCATTTCTTTGTAATCTCCTCAGATGGCAATGAAGTTTCTGTTGTTATCAGAGACTGCATGAATGTGATTACATGCAGTTTTGACTTTATTTTGTTTTGTGGAAACTCCTCTCAGCTAAAGTGCATCTTTTCAAAGTGACCTAAATACAGTGCGCTGGTTCAGTAAAATTGACTGAAAATGTGAACTTGCAATGCCTTGATAGTGGACAATACTGGGTACCGTTATTGTTTTTATTTATTTTTTTTGTGAGGTTTACATATTTCTTTGTCAATGACCTCTTCATTTTTCCATGAATAATATCTACAGTAAAGCATTTAAATGACTGTTTAAATTAGATATACTGTACACAGGCATTTAACCCCTTTGGATATTATTCATGGAGCAGGAAGATATCTGTATACATGAAGCTATGCTTTCATAAATCATAATGTACAATTTAGTGGCACAGCGGAAATTGATTTACAAATGATTTGCTCTTAAATTATTTGAACTCATTTTGTTCAGAAATAAGGCCTATTGTTACAAAACCAGCAGCAGAATTATAAGCAAAACCTTTATCTGGCCAACATTGATTTATTCTCCTCACACATAATATCTTCTAAACAACAGAGCACACTCTCAACAAAAATGTTTTATCATGATAATAGCTGCCACTTTCAAGAGACTCCCTCAGTGCTGATGTGCTTGTAGCAATTTTGAATGACTTTTAGTTAATAAGCACAATTAATGAATCCATATTTGATTAATGAAGGTCTGGAGAGCTGTAGATCATCCACTCAGACTTGAAACAGTCCAAAAAGACAGTAAAAATCAAATACGAATCTCTGGGCTCTGGTGTGACTGTTAATTGTAAATAATTGTCCCAGCAGGCTTCTCTAATGTATGTGTGTTTGTATGTGTGTGTGTTTCTGGTGTGGGTGGTTGGTTGGTGTCAGTCTCAATAAGGCACTTACATTCTCAAAGCTCATTTCTCTCTGGGGGTGGTTTTAATATTCCTCACTCAATCTTTGCCCTCTGTGCTGAGCATAACATGATTAATACACTCACATTCTATTGTTTAAGTTCAGAACGGCATAACAAATAAAAGTCTGTTTTAAGTCATTTTAACTGTTAATAATAAAATAAAAATGCATGCATTTGATAATACCCCAAGGTATGAAAGAATTTAATGCAAATACTGTGAGTTTCATCTATTGGTAAATGAATGAACGAATGAATATGCCATTTTAATAGAGATAATAGTATGCTTTTTATATACAATATGAAGTTGATTTTCATTTTATTTCATTGTAGTTTTTTTAGCAATTTAGTTTTGTTCTGTATTCATTTATTTATTTTTTGTTACTTTGTCAATCTCTATTCTTTAACAATATTTGCGTTTTACTTTCTATTCTAGTACATCAAGTTAAACTTAATAAAAAAAAGAGACATGTTTTATGGAAAGAAGCAATAATATGTGAACGGAATATAATTGACATTAAATTGAATTGAATTAAACTCATTTGAATTGAATTCAATTTAACTAATGCTCATTTTAGTTTGAGTAACAGTTATGTTTTTATGGTTTTAGTTTTAGTATTCTCTGACATGTGATTTATATTGACAATTTTATTAATAATAATAATAATAATAATAATTGTGTTATAATTATTTATTTATTTAAATAAGTTTCTTTTCCAGGTTCCTTAGCATATATAATGCTTGCTAAGCGGCCCATTAAGTCATTGACTGACTGAGTAGCAAGGCTTGTGCACGGCATAAATCATGTAAAACTATTTTGAGCATAAAAACAAATCCAGCATCTGTGATAGCATGAGAGAAGGCTTTCGCTCAAATTTGAGCTGTCAGAATGGCAATGACTACATTTAAGGGATGTTGTTTACTTATTAAGTGTCATTGATTTTCTAGTCACAATCACATACTGCAGGTTATTTGGATTACATTCACTTCATTTATTCTGTCTCTCTCCATCTCCATTGAAGGATTTGTTGTGACCTTGCTCTTTGTATGCATGTCACTTTTCAGAATGAACGCACCGAACAGACATCGATCTTCAATCTGCAGAAACAACGTCCACAAAAACAGAATTGTCATTCAAATACAGAAGTGAGTAAACTTGCAGTAATGGGATTTTAAAGCTTAGTTGTAAGCATTTTCTACAAAGTACACAAATCATTCATGTTATTCAAAACCCTTAGAACACTACTACTAATTAGAATTAGGATTAAAATTAGAGTGAATATTCCAACCAACTAACAAATAAATACATATCCATAACAGCAACCCCCACATTGTTTGTTTTCATTTATTTATTGACTGTTTGCTTGTATTTGTAACAAATCACAAATGTACAAATGTAACAACGTTAGCATTTTTAAAATGTATTTATTGTTAATATGTCTGTCTGTTTGATTGTTTGTTTGTTATATCAGGAAATATATTCAGTGCTCATCATTAAGCAGACCAAACAAACTTCAAATGGGACATTACAATTCATTTTGTTTGTTTGTAAATAGATTTTTCTTAGAAAACAGCTACTCCATAGCAGTGCTTATAATGCGGGTATCAAACAAATCAATAGGATGTCAAGATAAAATTAAATAATTCATTTGTTAATTCATCCTTTCTTCCTTCACTTAATCAGGGTGTCCACTTTGTGTCACCTAAATGATACAATTTTACAGTTTCATGACATATATATATATATAAATATTTTATACTTAATACTTAAAATACTAAAAATATTTTATCAGGTACAAATCAACTAAGAACCACTGCTCTAGTAATGATAACCCACCCACCAAAAGAGAATAGGTTAGTGAAAAAAGTATATTCTATCTGTCTGGTTTTCTTGACTTTTTTAAACAGGGAGTGAAGTATATTAAGTAAACCTTAAGGGAGGTTGTGAGTCACGTTCCTCAAACCTCAGCCTCTCTCTGAGCCGCAGGATCTCTGCTGGATCTCCACTTAAGAAGGCTTTGGTATCGTGCACTGTCCCATCTCAAGGTTTTATGTGAGGAGCTACGGTGTCTCTAAAACATATTCTCATCCATTTATCAGCTTAGCTATCTAACAAACCAGGATTCTACAGAAACAGCAGAACACACACAGAATGTAAATGTGTTGGTCTTTCAGAGTGCTTAAACCTGCATCGCACCTGATCTGTCATTTTTTGTGCAACTAACAGCACCGCAAAATGGAACTGCAAACTCTTACATTATTCACGTATACAGGTATTTCATGTCTTAAACTTGCAACATTGGCTGACGCTGGCAGAGGATTATGGGCAGTTTTTCTTGACATTTAATACACACAGTCTACTGAAACATAGCATTATTTTACTTATTTATTTATTTATTTATATTATTGAGATAACTGCTGCTTATTAAGAATCAATGTATTGAAAAACTTATATTTTTTTATGTTATAAAAAGCTATAGTGGCTATTTTTTGCCACCTCAGATAAAAATAAAATAAAATACAACCACACTCATACAAATTCATAATTTTTTTGCAAAAATTGTACATGTTTTATGAGTTGCCAATTCGTGTACAAATGACCTACACCGAACCTCGCCCCTAAACCTACCCGTCACCCAATTTGTAGGAATTAGCCACCTCTTAACATATGAAAGGATTGGTAGTGAGACTTTGATGGAAGATGTTATTGCAAACAACAAATACATACATAAAGCATTTCCAGATTCACATTTCATCAAACTGCTAGCTGCTAGACAGAAAACTGTGAAAGCTACACTCTAATGGTAGCATATAAGCTGCTGATGGTTACTTTAGCAGCTAGCAGGAATAGCTTATTTACTCGTCAAATTTGATTATCTTCTATTTGTGATCTCCTTGCCCTAAACATCGCTTCTCTCACAGTCTTATACATCCATCTTCACAGTCTCCACCTTTAGATCACATTCTTTATTTGCTAATTTATTCTGTCAGCTGGTGGTAGCGACATGCAATCTGATAGCAGTTAATTAGCATGCTAATTCATGGGACTGTATTGATGAAGGGATTGAGTTGGTTTGTGGCACTATCACCTGCTCAATACACCTGCCAGAGAGACACACTAGCCGAAAGTTCGGCGTCCTCACTTCTCTTCACACTGTCAGCCAGTTTTTACACCAATCAATTCAGCATGTCCGTCACAGCGCAGGGAGTCATTCATTTTGTTGTTTGAGTTTTTAAACCACTGAATAGTACAGTATATTTTAAGCTTCATTTTCATTCATATGTGGTAAGTGTGATACCCGCTCTGCTGAAGCACTTCAACCTCTGTTGTAGCTTATGATTGTGGCCAAACTTGTGAAAAAATAAAATCACAGTAAACTACAATGCTTCCCACTAAAGAAACTATTTCTGCCACAGGATCATTTTGTTTTTAAAGATAAATGCAACTTTTTATCTTACAATTTCATTTATTATTAAAAAAAAAATTTATTGAGTTTATATTGTGCAATTCTTACAGAGTTGCAAGTTTATAAACCACAATTCTGACTTAATAACAAGCAATTGTGACTTTATAATCCACAACTGTGTCTTGTATGTCTACTGAGGAAAAAAAAAAAGTCTAAATTGTGAGATGTAAACTCGTAATTGTAAGCAAAAAGTTCGAATTTTGAGATAAAATCCCCCCTTTTTTTCCAACAGAGGTAACAAGCTTTTATAGCCATCAACTGCAAAACAACAACTTATTTTATTCATCTAACAAAACTTGTGGGGAATCAATCAATGATACTAGTGCTCATCTTTGATGCTCTAAAAACAGCATGGTAAAAAACAGAACAAATAGAAAGACAACACAAACAAGTAAAAAAAAAATCAGGTGTTGAAAATTAATCAAAACAGCAATACACACATGGGATAGATGCCCAGAACAAAGCAGAAATCTTTAGTCAGGGATTGAACAGAATAAAAGACCAGTGGTGCCCTTGGCGAGGGTGGAGCTTTGCACCACATCCCCACTGTGAAATCATCAGCCAGGGTTGTGCCGGACTGGCCTCGGGCAGGAAAAGAAGCCACTATATCTGCTAAAGTAGAACCAGAGGGGGTGGTAGGGGAGTTAATTGGCATCGGCCGATGCCCAGATTAACATGCCTCGATCTGGGGTAGCGGCCAGGGTGGGCAGGATGATGCTGACAGGCACCACGCTGGCACTAAAGGCATGTCAGGGCAGGTGTCGGAAACGGTTAGGGCTGGGAAGAGATTTCACTCAGCGGGGATGAGGAGGGGTGAGGGAATGACACAACAGCTGACACCCACTACAAGTTCTCTGTGCTCGCCGTGCTCCCATCATAATATAACATTTCATTTCATTGGTCTTAATTCATGACCTTTCATCTGGACATCTTACATTAACAATTTCTCAAAATGCATCAGAGAATTACCAGCTGTTTTACGGATGTATGTAGGCATACAGTGGTCATACGATAGATAGATAGATAGATAGATAGATAGATAGATAGATGGATAGATGGATAGATAGATAGATGTTTTTTTCTCCTGCTATTGAGCTTGATAGTGTAAACATAAAATACTCATTATGGAAGTTATATTTTTGAGCACACACATTTGTGTGCAGTTAAAGCAAGCTAAATGTAGGCATTAACACATTGTGTTTTCCTAAGTTACCAATCAAAATATTTGAAGACAATGAATGGGGATATGAACATTGGCTTAGATTCTGATTAAACATTTGAAATATTTAAAAAATAAATATGTTTTAGCAAGTCACTTGCACTGCATTCTAACTGAATAAGTTCTTTACATTTGCAGTATTGAGTAACACATGCAGAACAATTTCCTGATAGTTACCCACATGTCAAAGTACTACAGTATCACTATCTGAGAGCATCAATGTACCATGGTACTGCCACAATACGTAACCAACACAATAGGCAGTCTGCAATAATGATTGGATGAAATCTTCCCTATTCTTTGCAAAACTTTAATCTAAACGTGCCCTCAAATGAAGCACTTTTGGCAGAGATAACACCTTCCCCATTATGAAGCCCTAATTGCAGGTTGGCTCCATATGAGCGGTGCGATTAGGCAGCGGATCTGATAACAGCTCCGGCACCTTCATGCCTCTCTACGCATAGCACTTAAAACTCTCCTTAAGCAGCCAGACCTTCGGCTCTCCTGCCATGCAGGTTTAAACACTTAATCGTCTTTAATTACACCATTTCAGCAGGAAAATTAGTATGGGAGTAATACGTCTAACAGTCATAGGGCCTCATTTATAAAACCCTCCGTAGATTTCATCGTAGAAGTGTTTGATGCTCAAAAGCTAGATTTCACATACGGACAAACGTTTTCAGATTTATAAAACAATGCACACGCCTGAACCTGCACAAAAACCTTTTTATCCCAGGATAAAGTCACTTAATCCCAGTCATTCATTCATATTCCCATCCATGTGACACTATGTTTAACATCATCAAAGGTACTTTACAGTGAGAGTTGAATATTTAATGTAAATGTGTATTGTATATTGACATGAAACAGAGCTTAAAATCCCTGTTATTGCTTCATTCACTCATATCACTCCAGGAAAAAGAGTTTGTACGCATGGGTCAGAGTTTTCATTCAGGTGCGCAAATTTTCCCGTCAAGTTTATTCTTTATAAACCCCACTTTTTGCATAGGAAGTAGCGGACGCCTCATTTAGGGTTGGTTTTATGCGTACGCGGTGGTTATAAATCTTCAAAGCCCTTGCTGCATGCGAACACAAGTGACCCACAGGTTTATAAATGCCTCTGAGCCAGAGCCATCATCCCAGAACAAAGCCAAGTCGGAGAAGTGCTTGGCAGAAGGGACGTCAAAAGTCAGGTGATTAGAATATCTCCTCCTGTCCACTGCAGGTGTTATTTTGTGGAGGAGGTTAATGCTGCTCATTTTTTCAAGCTTTCTCCACCCCATTTTAATAAATCTGAATCAGCTTCAATACTCTTTAAAACTGGACCTATACGGTTTTTCTCCTTTAGCATGTGCTAAATTTACACATTAACATATTCATGAATTTAACAGGCAATTATGTTGTGGGTGATGTCCTCATAGTACAATTAATCTTAAGTGGTAGCTTTTGGGATTAAAAGGTGATGGAGTAAAATAGGTGAGAGAATAAATTATATCAAAATCTCTTCATCAAGACATACAGTATGGTTGCAAGCTATTTAAGCAGTGCAACAAGAACAGGGCAGCCTGTAGGATTTCATCCGAAGATAAGCAAAGAATCCTAGCTGACCAAGTTTGGTTGAAAATGGAAAACATTTTAGTAAAAACATCACCAAACACAATTGATTCAATGTGTTTACAGTGGTCTACTTAACATCTATGTTAATAGAAAAGCAACTGAAAAAACAATACGGGCAGTTTCACAAACATATAAATACATTTGCATTGTATGGATTATAATGAAGTTTACCTTAGTTAAAGGAATGGTTCACCCAAAAAAAAAAAGAAAAGTCTGTCATCATTTACTCCTCCTCAAATGATTCCAAACTTTCATGAATTACTTTGTTCTGCTGAACACAGGGGAAGATATTTGGAGGAAAAAAGTTCAAACCAGGTCATTTTTGATCACCATTGACTTCCATAATAGGGGAACAAATACTATAGAAGTCAATAGTGACCCAAAACAGCCTGGTTACAAACTTTTTCAAAATATCTTCCTTTGTGTTCGGCAGAACAAACTAATTTATACAGCTTTGGAACTACTCGAGGAGGAGCAAATGATGACAGAATTTTCTCTTTTGGGTGAACCATTTCTTTAATACTGACTTATATTTTAAGCATAATTTTGCAAGATCCACAGTCTGTTCTTTCTCTGTCATGAAAAGTGTTTAAAAAAAAAAAACAAGTCTGCGAGTCCATGAAATGTTGCCACCTACTGGTCTAAGCATTTAACCCTACAAGTCTCACTATAATTCCCACTAATTCTCATATTTACAGTCTGTCTGGGGCGCTGCAATACAGGCCAGCTGAGTGATATAACAAGTGAAATTTCCAAGTGCTGTGAGACTGTCATCAGCACTCTTGGAAAGTTGCGTGACCAATTTTGAGGACAGGAACTAACTGCTCTATAGGCCCAAAAAAACAAACAAATACATATGCTGCAAGCAGCTCTTAAATCAGCTTTCTGTTTAAATATAGCCTGTGCCTCCTACCCATACTTGAATTATTTGATTTCAAGAGGGGCACTAGGCTTCATTTGCATGCTCTCAGTATAATTGAGCCACATGAGTATAGATTTTTAGAACAGTGGTGATTCGCAGATCAACGTAAATGCTACATAGCATATTTTTGACAATTCTAGTATATTCTATGATTTCTATTCCTGAAACTATTCCCATGCCAGTAGAGACACACTATTGTAATTTCAAATAAAGTAAAAGTGTTGCATAGTCTTGTCAAACATAAAAAGGACCGTAAGGAGCCACAGAAAAAAAAGAAAGAAAAAAAATCAGCAGTTCCCTGTAGAAATTAAGAGGTGGATATGCTCATACGTGACCGCAGAAGTTCCCACCGGACTCCATAAACAAACCCACCTGCTCAGTTCATTATACATTCATGCCAAAAGTCAAAGCATCTAATATCAGAAAAAAAAAAATATATATATATATATATATATAATAACCAGGGATTTTAAAGAGAAACAGTCAGACGACTTGGTGTCTCGGGCCGTAGAGTTTTCCGGAATCAAATTACAGTTCCACGGCCGGCACCGCAGGGAACGGCTGCTGCTGGATGCATCACGCACCTCTCCCCAGGCAGATCTGCAGGCAGTGGACACAGCTGAGGAAAATGAAAAATGATTTCTGCGAAAGGTTAGCTGCCATCATCCTCTCGGCCCATCTCTGCTGGCGCCTGTCACTCTTCATACACAAGCTAACCTGATTCACAGCAAATAAAGACAGAACATATTCAGTCTGCTTTGAAGAGACTGTGCTAAAATCTAGAGTCAGATGAAGGCAGGCAAACTATATTGTTTTTAATTGTTATTTATATAGCCCATATATATATATATATATATATATATATACATATATTGTACAACAATACAACATACACTGCCTCTTATTCCTGTTATACTAAATAAATAATTTAAAAAAAGAAGCTTGATCTTTACAAGATGTCTCTTCTATCTATCTTTCAATGCTTCTCAAAATATTTTATTTTACAGAAGAAAAAAAAATTATCAGGTCTGAATGTATTTATTTATTTTTCTTTTTGGGGAGTAAACTATTTAAGTGATTTTGTTCAGTAAACACAGCAAGAGTCACTCTGATCCAGTCAGTAAATGAGTTACTGTATTAGACTGGTTTAAACGTATATTTTATTAAGCTGAAAACCAATGAAAGTGCAGTAGAAATGGAAACAGTTCTTGTATTGAATATATTTGTGCAACACCGTTTTTACGTACATTGCTGCAAGTTTCAATTCAGTTTTAAAGAGAACTGCCCACGGTGTGTGGTTAAAATACAGGTTAAATACATACACCCTGGCACATTTTAATTACATACTGCCCTATACCTGGAGGTGATAACAAATGCACAACTGATATGAAATGTATTTGATGATGTCACTGCGTCATTTCAACTTTCTTTTACTGATTTGATCTGGGGAGGGGTTTAAGCGTAGTTACACATATGTGTGATGCTACCGTCCAAAAAGATCCGTTTTTAAATATCCCAGCATATTAATATTGTTTTGGAGGCATAACATGATATTCTTCAAGTAGCTAATTGTGTGAAAAATTATGCTTTATAAATCAAACCTCTGTATATTTGTGCGAAAAGGAATAAAAAGTGTTAGACTTTTACTGCCTCTAGTGTTCATTTATTTTGAACGCTGCAGTGATGTGTACTTGTTGGTACGTTGTTGACTCTTTACAGTTCAGAATTATGTATGTAATGATGTACATTTAAATTGACGCATAGGCTATTTCATTTCTGAAAAAAATGCAAGTGATCGCACTTTTACCTCCATGTCCTACTCAGCACACTTATGCCTCTCCGCACAAACATATCGCACATTTACTATTACAGCGCATTTTTAACATTTAAACATTGTTATACGTTTGAACTGTTAGGATATGGTTTGAGAAGGCTAAAGTGATCAAACCAATTTTATGATCAGTCCACTGTCTTCTGATGGCCGCTTGGTCAAATATTTTGTTTTCTAAATTAACTTAAACAGAAAAAAACTAAACGAAATACAGTATAATATTTTGTCATTACACACAAAACTAAACTATTTTAACAGCCGGCCGCAGACATTCTTGGCGTGCAGATTCATGTCCGCCTATTAGACAGCCTCTTTTCGTTTTATTTTGGCATTGCATCACTCATAGCTCTAACATTTAAAATAGAGTTTAGGAAAATATATGTAACCACAATGATTAGCTTTGATTAACTCTAAAGCCTTGTCGCTTGTCAAAAGACTCAAAGCGACCGCAGACTTTGATGAACGCAGCTGGCAGCAGAACCTTTCATATCAATGAGAGTGTAATCTCGTATCTTCCTTCTCTCAAAGCTATAAATCTCCTATCAACAGTATATGATAGCAATATAAGGTATAAAACCAACTTTCACTATACAATGTTTCATAATTCAAAAAATATGCAGTTTTGGAGATGCAACGATTTACGTATTTAAAAGCTTATTTTTTTGGAGTATGATTTATGACACACAATGAACACCATCTTAAATCTACTGCATTAATTACATTAAAACTGTTTTTAGGAATATTCATGACATAATACAGTATATTCTAAAGTTATTTATAATGCATTGCATTCAGTGTAATGCCTTAAGAACACCCTTATAGTGTATTATAAATAGAAAGGTATTACTCAAAATCAGTTGTCCATTTTTTTTTTTTTTTGCTTGTGGCACAAAACTAGCCTTGCATATTCCAACTTAATTTGCCAGCACAGGTCACATATTGTTAACTGGCCTGGAAATTTACACTAATTTGTTGTCTCTCTCTCTCTCTTTCTCTCTGGACAGGGTATATTTATACATGATTGCGTGCTTAATATGTTCCTATGTGAGCACTGCACATTAAGAATCCAAATGATACGCAGCTAAAATGAACACAGTGTTAACTTATGTATGTACTGTGGGTTACATGCTAGTGGCAAGTGCATGGGTCACATGATGAACATGCTAATGCACAGACACATTTAACTTGCAAAGCTGCAAACAAGCACACAATCGAGCATAAATATGAATATGCAAAACATTTCACTGGCCAATTAACTAGTTTGCCACACGCAAGTCCTGGTTTACAATGTGAAACTTATGAAAGAAAAGAAAAAAAGTAATCAAAAGCAACTTTAAGGCCTTTTTTACATACTCAGGAGCAGAATCAATACTGCAGTCTCCAGCATAATTAACTGCATCATCAAAACATGCTCAAACTCTTATAAAAGACTAAATGTCTCTGTGTTCTCTGCAGACGGGGACAGATGGAAGACTCAAAGACATTTAAGAAGAAAGGCAGTAATAGGAAAGTACACGAGACAAAGGGCAAAGTCAGAGAGCTGTAAAGAAAAAACGCAAATGCTAAAATCGATATATAGAACTTTGCTCTGACGCTCGACTCTTCAAACTGACAGATACTCGGTCAGAAGCATTTTTCAGAATGGTTCGTTTTGTTTGTTTCTTCCTTTCGTAGGAAAGGGTGCAAAAAACATGAAAGGTCAAATGTTACAGCAGTTAAACCATTATGGATATTGACTGTATCTTTGTTTCATTTATCTGAGAAGGAGCACGTCAGACAGCACAAATACCAAAGAGGTCATTTACCAAGGTGGGAGGTTTTAAAAGGAAAGTTTGCAGTGTAGCCACCAAGAGGGAAGTCAGACTTGACAGACACATATTTGTTACTAATATCCTCTGTTCAGCCAGACACAGTTGACTATTCTCTTAGATCAACACCTGGCACTGGGGAAGGAAACAAGGATGCCGCCATCTGTGTGATTACTTATGAATAAAACTCATCCTGCATTATAAATGTCTGTTTGCTACACAGAAGAAATTTGGTCTCTGAATTGCTTCCTCTGAATATCATTTCCTTTACTTATATGTAAGGGATTATTCAATTTTCCTAAAATATTTTCAGCCTTTTTTTTTCAGACTCTTACAAATACAAGCCACAAGAAAATACATATATTTTAGTACATAAGCAATTACCACTACGAGTACAGTAGCTACCGTTTTAGATTTAAATATACATATTCACATGTTTTGTTTTTTTTGTTGTTGTTTTTACGAATGTACAGTAAACCAGTATTTGTATGCCAGCCTATTATCTGTGAGCTCCAGGGTCAATGACAAGATGCTCTTTTTTTATTTTTGTGAATCTATTTATTATTTTTAAAAACACATTAGAATGCAATTCGTACAGTGACTCAAACATACCTCTTCTATAATGAAACTGACTACATTTCTGAATTGAAATACATTTTTTGGGAACATAAAGAAAAACAAATGTCTGGGCTGGTGCAACCAACATGTAGTAAGGGAGATGATCTGCTGTTTTTATGATAAAAAATTATCAAATGCGGTGCGGTGCGGCTTACAATAATAAAAAAAAAAATACAAAATATTAACATTAATTAATAAATAATTATATTTTTAAACATTGGGTTTATCTTGATTTTTTGTTATTATTAGTATTATTATATTTGTTTAAATAAGATGTGTTTAAGGAAAATATGTCACTGTTATATACTTGTTATTTATTTATTTTAATTTTATTATATTTATTAGTTCAATGCAATTCATTAAAAAGAAAAAAATCATGCTTTTGTGCATGATTGCAATTCCTAAATAAAAACAATGTGGGGCACACAATCAGCAATGTCAGGGTTGGTGTAACCAACATTCAGCGTTTAAAAAACAAGCAAACAAAAAGTAAAATAAATCTTCTAGTAAGGCATGCAGTTTGCACATGATTGCATACACTCAACATATTCAAGGGATTAGGAAGATGTACTTGTATTTTACTTTTGTATATCGTATTTTACCTGATGGTTGCACCAAACAACTTTTTGTAAGTAAGTGAGTGATTAAATAAAGAAATAAATATTTATAGTTTAAATTCAAATATATTTACCGATATTACATTTAGCAGATGCTTTTATCCAAAGCAAATGAGGACAATGGAAGCAATCGAAATCAACAAAAGAGCAATGATATACAAGTCTGTTCATTTGTTTATTCGTTTGTTCAATCATTCATTCATTCTACAAGGCATATTTGCTATATTGTAACATAATCACATTTAAAATTGGCTTTTCATATAGCCTGAACAAACTTGTAGGTCAGCTACTATCCATAACTGGGTTTATTCAAATACAGATATGGATACAAATAATTTTGCAATAGATGCGCACACTGTCATCAATGCACACAATCTTAGCGGATTAACAGTGGAAGTGTCACATTTACTGTTGTACAAATAGTCAACAGAGAAGCCTTATAATCAAACAAACAAACACTTAAATACATTAATAAAGAAAGAAAGAAAAAGAAAAGAGCTGTCATTTCCTTTTGTTTTGTTTTTTTTCCATTTTGTGTCATTTCCACTGAATGCTTCGGTCCCTCACAAACACAGGTGCTGTGTAACAGAAAGACTGGTACAGCGATCTCTGTCTACATCCTGTTATGCTCAGAGGTACAAGGGGTAAAAATATGAAAGCGACTGCTGGCTCTGTTGTTTATCATTCTCACGAGGAGCAGTGCAGCTATGTTTCTGATTCTTCATCTTTATCTAAACTATTAGAGAAGACTTATACTCTCGTCTAGAGGAAGGGGGTAAAAAATGACGAGTCCTGGCCCTCTGATAAAAATGTTAACTAGGTGAGTGTCAGAGAGATGGATTGCGCGCTGTCAGGGAGAGCAGGAACATGAGAATACATTGATATTTCTCATTACGTTGCCCTCTCCCCCGTCTTTGTTTTTCCGCTGAAACTCTGGCGCGGAGGAAGGAGGGCCCAGCGATAAATCACGCCCCAAATAACAACCGAGCCGCCCCCGCCCCCAACCGCTACGCCAAATATGATCGCTCGCTCACTGTTCCGCCATACTTTGCGAGAAGCAGCCATCGATAATGATCTAATGAACAAAGCTATCAAACGACATCGGCCAGGAAAAAAAAGGATAGAGGGTACAAGAGAGAGAAAGTAGGAGATGCTTGATTTCAAAGTATCTAAGCGGCTCAGCCTGCAAACTGATAATCTCCCCGAAAGTGAGAGAAGTCTGCTGATGATGTATTGATTGCATAGATAATGAAATGAAGGGGAAAATCAGCAAGATAAAAGACAATCAGAGATATAAATAAGTGAGACTTGTTCAGTGGTGGATTTTCAGAGGCGTTTTGGAACAGATAGAGGAAGACTTAATGACTGATACCTTGAACTGAACACTTTTGACTAAAAATAGTGATACCGCATGAACCAGCTTGTGCTAAAATTAGAAATGATCACAGCTTTGATGCCAAGATCCCCAAATATGATGGGCCACTTTCTATGCAAAGGCAGCAAAGATTTAATATAAATTAAATCATTAATTAAATAAATGTAATTAATTAATTAATAATAATTTATAAATAAAGTTTTAATAATAATAATCGTTCCCTTTCAGTCGGTCACTCCGAGTCACGTCGGTGACCGACGAATAGGAATTTCGCTTCGAGATGGCAAATCTACTCTACTTGTATACAAACACGCCAATGAATTTGCATATGCTGATTAATATCCAGCTGCACCTAATCGCAGCGCGAGCATAAATAGGTCAGTGGATTAAGCATTCATTAG
>JAUCMU010000013.1:2139815-2165946 GCA_032275025.1 Enteromius treurensis | reverse complement strand
AGAAAATACTTAAGTTTTCTAAATACACCATCAGAACAAACAACAATAACAAAATGTATCACTAAGTGGTGGCGCTTGCTGCTGAAATGTAAACCTATGCAGCCTGAGGCGGAAACAGAATTGATTTGTTCGTCTCTCGAGGCTTCGGGTTTTATGAGTCGTTGGTTCATCACGTGACAGACTCATAAGCTTAACCTAGGCAGCCTGAACAGTGCACTCCCATGAGACGACTCGTTCTTCCCGAGTCACAAAAAAGATTAGATCAAAACGAACGAATCTTTCAAGAACGACACATCTCTAGTCTTGAGGATTTCTGACCATCGTCTGATTGTCTATGCGCTTAATACACAGAAAATGGCAATTTTAATTAAAAGGTAAGTTTAATGTCTAAAGTAGGCTAGGTACCGAAATATTGCAGTTCACGTGGGTGTTCCGAACCGAACTGGGCGAACCGAACGGTTTGATAAAGAACCGAAAACCGTTGCATCCCTACTATCTATCTATCTATCTATCTATCTATCATTTGTCTGTCCGTCCGTCCATGCATCCGTCACTGCCTATGTTCATTGATATCCATTTATATCTGTCTGTTCAACTATCTATAATTTTTCTGTCTGTCCATCCATCCATCCGTCTCTGTTCACCGATATCCATCTATAATTTTTCTGTCCGTCCATCCATCCATCCATCTGTCTCTGCCAATGTTCATCGATATCCATCTATCTAGCTATAATTTTCTGTCAATCTGTCCATCCATCCATCTGCCTCATCTATCTATCTGTCGATCCATCTTTCTATCCATCTATCTAGACATCTGTTCATTTTTCTGTCCATCCTTCCGTCTATCCTTCCATCCACCCATGCTGTTTAACTATGATAACTAACTCTGATGTATGAATCAGATCCTAAGGACACCGGGAGTCCGGGACATCATGCGTGTCACAGGGACAGCAGTGTGCATTAGCATCCACCATGGCAGAAAGATGAAAAGATGGGAGAGAAAAGTGACAGTTAGATGGGGGAGGAACTGATGGCCCGAGGAAGGGATGAAGACAAAAAGAGAGAGAAATGACATGCCAATTGCCATCACATTCTGGGATCCTCCTCCGCATTTCCATTCATAGAAATGCTCCCGCTCTCTCTCTCTCTGTCCTTCTCTCTCTCCTGCACACACGCACACAGCCGTCACTACCTGAGGGGGAGGGGGTGCCGAGGTGGGGAGCTCTGATTGGCCGAGGCTCTCGGGCACAGCTAAGGTGAGCCAATGGGAAACGCCCATTTCTCGAGCAGCACAGAGTCAGAGGCATGCTAAGGAATGAGGATTAGAGAAGAGCCGTTTTGGTCCTCTCCACCAAGTTGCAAAAAATACATGCTTTTCTTTATCCCCAGACTTCAAAGCACCGCACAAAGTGACGTCTCTGTAGTAGGCTAACAAAGATCTCACAGCAGGCTTATGTGTTGCCAGAGAGACTGTGAACAGAAATTAAGCATAAATAGTAGAGGCTCTGCACTCATATTGCTTGTGTTTAGCAGATTAGCCTGGTTACAGAAGATAAATGCGACTATACAGCAGGAGGGTAGTGAAGAAAAAAAAAAAGAAAGAGTGCAAGAAAGTGAGAGAAGCAGGGATGTGTGTCGGGGAGCCTTGCTTTGACGTCATTCGGAGAAATGAAGGCTCAGCGTGGCTAACACTATATAGTCACACTTCATGTCAGGAGAGAAATGACGCTTTGCACGCACGCACACACACAGCTTCTCACTGATGATGGAGTTGCATAGCACATAAATGAAGTAATCATAACAAGGGATATAATTAAAAACCTCTACACACATCTTACGTTTCCTCTTATCATACAATAATTTAACAAAAGGTACAAAAAGCTGCTTTACATTTAAAAGGCCTAACTGTTTGCAAGCTCTCAAGTGCCTTATTGCTTTAATTAAAACATAATAAAAAATATTAGTTACATACAAGTAAATCAATTTTACTTGAAGGTTATTTGTATAATTGAAGTGCTAAAAATGCTTTCCATCCCAACTAAATATATAAAGATAACTATAAAATAGCCACATCTTGTAATAAGTGTCAAAGCTATGATGACGACACTGGCTCAGCACGTGGTTTACTTTTGGGGCAGGGATAGCTGTCTGTTCAACCAATGGCATACAGAGGAAAACATTCATTAGCAAATCTGTTTTGTAATAGACTTTGAGATTCAACCAGATGAAATGATGTTTTTAATTTATGGAAATACATTAAAACCACAGGAGTACTGGCTCTACCAATAGCAAGCATTTAGGGCGGGGCTATTCTCGTGTTAGACCAATAGCATACAGAGGGAAATTTGTGTGAAAATGTATTTTATTTCAGTGCATCTGTTTTATATTGGACTTTATGATGCAACTAGATGAAATGCCTTTGATGTATGGAAATAGTATTGTGTGTGTCTTTATTGTAGTGTGGCTTGGCATGCACGTTCTAACCCACCTACTACTGCAAAAACATGTCACCCACACACACATACATACACACACTTACACAAGGCTCTCAGGAGGGTTTCTACTCTTACATTAACTTTCAACAGTCCTTGACTGTGGAGTGTTTGAGGGATCTTACACATCACTTGTGTGTGTGTGTATGAGAGGATTTTCCTTTTCACACACAGCTTCTCCTCTGAGACTCCAGTTCAGTTTAGCCATAAGTGGCTGTTCTCTGTTGTGATCCATGGTGGTGATGAACTGCCATTATGAAGCATCGCTTATCATTAAGATTATACTGCGTTAAGAATGCCTAAAATTACTATTAAAGAGACATAAAATGCTCCATTCTGTCAACTCATCTTCATGCTGTTCAAACTCGTATGCGTATGCACAAATGGTCATTTATCAAGGTCAAGCCACTTATTTTGATATAAAAAAGTAAATGGGGACTGAAGCACTCAAGCACCAAAATGACTAAATAAATAAATCATTATAATGGTGTATAAATGTGTTCCTCACACTTCAGAAGAGCACATAAGACACACATAAGCCTTTTATGGTATTTTTTTGGTAATTTTAGAGCCTGAGAGTGCCTCATACATGATACTCCGCTGAAAAAATGCAAGTCAGATGTGTTTGGAACAATGTGAGGGTGAGTAAATAATGACAAAACCTTACACTTTTTCTCACACACAAGTGAGATGTGCGCAATATACCGTGCATAACTAGGTAACGCAACACATAAACGGACTTTCCCCAGTTCATGAAAAGAGCTGGTGGGTAAAAATGAGTTTGTGGGTGCTTGTTGATAAGTTGGAGTGTGTGTGTGTGTGTGTAGATGACTCAAGGGTTATTAATAGCAGCATGCAGGATTAACACCAAACTAAATCCTCTTCCTGTCCATCACACTCTCTCTCAATCTCTCTTATTACACCCACCACTCTCCCCCACGCACACACACACACAAGCACTCGCACACATACAACAACAGCATGCCTAAATAAAGACTACTGCTTGTTCTGGGTCAAGGACCTTCATGAAAACCCCACTTTTCCAATCATTCCTCTCCTGCTCAGTATAGCGCCTCAGAGTCACGCTTTCGGAAAGAGAGGGAGGGAGGGAGAGAAAAGGGAGCGATGGCGTCATCACACCCACGCATCGCGCTAACCCACACTTTTCATACTCTCTTCCTTTGACCTGCCTGCTGACGTTGCACAGGTTGAAAAGCTTTGCATACCTTTACAGACAAAGTGAGTAAGAGCTAAATAGAAAATGAGACATGAAAATAAAGAGAGAAAGAGGGCTTTATCGAAAAAAGGCTGTCAAAGGAAGTCATGTTATCTCAGGTAACAGTGTATAACTGGGCCTCAGCGAGGATCCTTGCTGTGCAATCTTTTTACAGCAGTTTCTAAGCCCCAGACAAGCGTTGGTCAGTTCTAAATGTCACAGACTGTTTCATCTATCATCATTTCTGGAGGCTTTGTTCTGAGAGGTGTACAGAATATATCCATACATGGAATAAATTACTGAAGGTACTGCCTGTTCACACCGAGAATGATCCATATCAATATAAAAATAACTAGATTAGCGTCCACACCAACATGCAATAACATTCTGGCTATTATAAGTGCGTGCTACAGGTTTTTTATCTGCTGCTTTAAATGCAGAAGATCTTTAAACTGAAGTGGACTCTGATTGGCTGTTAACGGTTTTATCGTTAATCAGCTGAAGGATATTGTTCCGAAAGTGTTGTTCCTTTTTGCTATTGTTATTATAGTCATGGTGATGACTCAATACTAACAGAATGGAAAGAATTATTAAAACTTTATCATGTGAACAGCCACTAAGGTTGTTAGGAAGTCACTAACTGCATCCCAATTGACACATTATGAACTTATACATGTATTCAACCAAGTAGTGTATGAATTTAGTCATGTTTTTTTGTCAGTCCGATAGCCCCTCCCCCGTGAAGCAATTAAAGCTTTACACAGTCTTTCCAGTTATTTAATTGTATCATCCTCTTTGTAGAATCTTCAGTGTAATACACTATTTATAGGATAGTGCACCAGTAAGTGATTTAGAACACACCTATTGTTCTGTAAAGAAAACCAATGAACCACAATGATTCTAGAATGTTCCCGAAGTTCTTAAAGGGATAAACATTTTTAATTCTGCCATTAATTACTGGCCCTCATGTCGTTCCAAACCCATAAGACCTTCATCTTCAGAACAAAAAAATAAAATATTTCTTATGAATTCCCGGGAGCTTTCTGACCCTGCATAGACACCAACACAAAGCTACAGTTGAACCACTGATGTCCATGGACAAGGCTATTTTAACAATGTATATACTGCCTTGAACTTGGTAGTTGCGTGGCTGTTAAGGACGCTTGCCCTAGTGCTCTCGCTGTCCAGTATTAACTGGACCGCAGGACAGAACAGACTTGAGCGCACTTGTGTTGGAATCTAGGCCATCAGCCCTTCAAACTGTCCACAGACGCCATGCCATCTGGGCATCATCTCTCTCTGGCAAAGCGGCTCTACGTCCAAGTCTCCGAACACAGTGGCCTGAAACCAATGCTTGACTGTTGCCAGTGGAGGCTCCAGGCTGTGACATAATAAGACGCACACATTCCCTTTTCGACACCTAGCAGGGGGCTTAAACGCTCCTCGGAGAATCAAAAATCCTGCAAGCATATGAAGCGTAAAACCAAAATAAGAGTCACTATCACTGAGAAAGATTCTGGGTAAAAAAAAAACACCAAGCAGCTTTTGCATCTCACCAATCATTTTACATGGCACTGATTAATAATATACTTAATATAAAAAATTGTATGGATATCCCAATTGGTATCCACTAAGAAAGCAGCTAAATGTGCTAAATGTGTAAATAAAGTTGCATAAACATAAACAACAAATAACTGTGATATACAGTATTTATCTATATATATATATATATATATATATATATATACACACACACACACATCCTCTAGTCTAATCCTATCCAATCCAGCAGCACAGTAGGTCTTTTTTTGTCATTGCTTAGAACTAAATTCTTGTTCTTAATCATCATGTTGAATTTACAATGCCATAACGCAGATGAAGTGACATTATAGTGATTTATAAAAATCACACCCTAAAAAGCCATAAACAAGCAAATACAAAACATTAAGAGTTTAGCCAAATGCCATTGTGAGTTCTTGCTCCATATACCATGTCCAATCTGTTGCTAGGTGCTACTAGGTCATGTGGTCATTGAAGATCTTCTGAATGTGTGTTATCAGCCCAGGATGTTAATGAGGCCTGATCAAACACTTGACAATGTGTGATCATCTAATGAATCTACCGTTTAACGCACAGCTCTAAATCAGACAGTTTTATTTTGCTGTTTCCAGCAAGGTGGGATGTGCTGGATGCTTTTTGAGTCATACGTTCCCTCTGGAATATTTGCTTTTCCCAACAGTGCATTTGCCAAACAAATCTCGGTTTGGATTATGGAAAGCAGGGTTTGAGTTAGGATGAACTTTCACTTAGAAATACACCTTTTTCGATACTGCTATTCATTTAATCTGGTTGATAATAGATGGCGAATTATTATTTTATATATCAAAATTTCAGAAAATTGTAAGATACATTTGTAGATTTGTCATCCATTTTAAATTCTAAACTATAGTCTATAAATTAGAAAAGTCTATTACAGATTACAGTCCATCAATTAGGAAATACATCCAATCTACAATACTATAGAAATAAACTGAAAACTATGTTTATTATAATTATAGTTTGTAAAAATATTGTTTTTCAAAACAAGAACATAATATATAAATATAATAAATATTTATAAATACTAAAAACGCATAACTGACTATAAAAATAAAACTACTGAAAATTAACGTACATATAAACACTGCCAGTTTTTCTGCATTCATGTGGCAGTTTTTTTTAGTATTGTAGATAAATGAGGTCTCAAACTGGCAGTGTGTGATGCTTGAAAATCTGAGGGATAAATAAGGTGAGCGATGTGGGCTACGAAATGAAGTGTGCAAGTCTATTTGAGAGCAGATGACCTAGTTGAGCCGAGGAGGACGGTAATTTAGGCTGTAGTGACACTGATGCACAGGCCTACCTTCTGACCAAAACTTTTTTCACTTCTTCTGTAATGCCACTTAAATTTATATTCCACTGCATCCAGTATTCCATATCAACTGAAAATTAATTCCATGCACCCTTAGAAGACGGTATCTTGGGCCATTTTGACTGTTCAGTGAGGGTCACCTAAAGACGTCACCTAAAACTGATAATGTATACAGTGTTTTTTTCCCTTAGCATATTTGTTTAGCTGTAAAATGGAATAAAACTCACAAAAATTGGCTGCCTGTCAAAAACATGAACAATGTATAAGCATAAAGGGCATTCGCTTTAAATAGCCAGACAAAAGCCTGGTTTCTTACTGTTGAGAGGCTCTCTCATGAGCCTCCGCGTCCTTTACCTGTAATATTTGGTCAGGAGAACTTTAGAGGTTGCAGAGAGCAATTTCTGCTGAGAAACCAGGGCACTTGGAGAGACTCTACACCTTTAAGTGCACTTATAGGACACTGAGAGCGGCGTCGGAACACACTCATTTACTTCTGTTCCGGCCATAGCCAATCACACCGTTTGTGCCAAGGTTGTCTCCATAACTATGGCGATGCTCAGATCTTGAGGTGTGCCATGTGAATTATCCAGTGGCTCTTGAAAGAACACAAACATCTCTGTTATTAATTTACCAGTTAATTAAGCTTGCATCCAGATACCAGGGCAAAAAAACTTAGTAGCGAGGCATAATGTCTTTGGTTTTGGTCTCTTCAATTGCAATGGTTGACCCAGGAAATCGAATCCTTGCTATCAGATGATTTAACGTTCTCCCTTACAACCATCTACACAATCAAACAAGCTACTGTACCTTTAAAAACCTGAACCGTATGAAATCAGACCCCTGATCCAAGCAAATGCAAAATTAGACTGGGTTCCCTCCAAATCACCTGCAGGACAGCCAGCCAGCCTCATTTCAGAAACAGAACCTCTCGCCCTATTGTCTTCCAGCCCGGGATTAACACTATAATCCACGGATTACCATTTGCACTATTTTCCAGCTCTATTTGGCTGATGACAGGCAAAGAGAGGCCGGGATGTCTCAGGAAGCAGCTGGCGCTTCCGTGGCGATTGTTAATTTCGGACATTCCCGAGAAGGAATTAATCAGCGTCGGGGAGATTATTACCCAATACGCCTCTGCTGATTAAGAGTTACGCAAGGAGACATCACGAGCGAGCGATAGGCCACGACTTTGGAAGCGAGATGCTCAGAACTGCCCTTGGGGTCATCGTCACTGATCTAGAAAGGCGATCAAATTAGACTTTCCACAAATGAGAGCACAGACACTGCATTGCCAGGGCAAAATAATCATCATGCCCTGTTAGCATTCCATTTGGACTGTATGGCAGAGTGCATCACACTAATGTACTTACAATAAAGTATGTAAGTTTTGCTCCACTAGCCTCAGCAAAAATCATTCTCCAACACTTCCCCCATGTGCTATTGGTCAGTGAAACGGCAAACTCACTGGTTAAGCACTTGAGTCATGTTAAGCTGATCAGTAACAACAGCCTTTGACGCTATCAGCCTAGAAATGGTTTACTTATGTAGTACACAAACATCTGCACAAAGACCATCTGCAAGACAGTTCTTGTTCCAGATTATGTCATTGTTTGGGTGTGTTCAGGTCTCTGGAATGCAGTGAGGGTTAAAACAATTCACTCAGCTGCACTTGTAAAAATCCATTTACACAGTCAAGTTTAATCATGCATATATGTGACCCTGGACCACAAAAAGTAACACGAGTACAGTACTGTGCAAAAGTCTTAAGTCCAAAGTCCAAAAATGGTTTTACAGTCAGTTATTTCTATTTTTGCGGCAGCGGGTCAGTTGGAAATATCAGTTTACATTTCCAAACAATATTTTTGTCATTAATTGTAATAATGCAGTGAGATCATTGTCTGCACAGCCAGTGCTCCACACAGAGATCTGATCTGATCATCATCCAGTCTGTCTGGAATCACATGAAGTAACAGAACAAACTGAGACAGACTCAATCCAGAAGAACTGTGACAACGTCTACTTTTCTCTGGGTAATGAACGATGCCAATTCACTCATGGATGATTCCTTCTTTTGAGTCAATTACTGTTTAAAGGCTTGATCAAACCAGGTGGCAAACCAGTGAAGTGGTTCACAAATTAGTTTTAATGATTCGTCCAGTTCCCTGCCGAGTGCTGATTTATCTGAAGCGCTTCTCACTCAGAGGAACGGACAGTTTAAGAACATCAAGAGCATTGAAGACATGGCTTTGGATCTACAGTCAAATCTGGAAAGACTATTGTTTGCTAGCTATGAAGATCTGGTTGCTCTGCACAGAGGCGCGCAACCAGTTCCCTTTGCCTAACATTGGTTAGACACAATTGATATTTACGCTTACAGAACATTTGTTTACATTTTGCAGAACAAACGACACTCTCTAGAATATATTGTATTTTAAATTGCTATAGAGGAGCTTAGGAAAATAATGCATCATAAACACTACAATGATTTTGTAAATATATTTCATATTTATGAATAATATCTTTTCATTAAGTATGCAAGCATCAGCTATATGATTTATTTATTTAATTTTGTGTGTGTGTGTGTGTGTGTGTGTGAATGAATCTTATGGTATCTTGAGAGCTTTTATATTGACAACAAGATGAAATCAATATAAACCTTATTTAACTTTCCCTTGACATGGAACCGGCTGTTTGCCAAACAAACATTTCTGCAACCTGTTCAGAAAAGCTGTTATTTTTGCGATTCCATTAGTTGCCGCTAGCGGGCATAACAACACATTTCAGATTTTGGTATAAGTTGCAAACCTTTGTTCATTTAAGTTTTCTTAATCAGATTCCCCAATTCCCTTGCTAGATTCGAGAAATAAAATAATGAAGATTTAATTTAGATGTCTAGAGTTGCCTGGGCAGAATTTAACTGTCTTCTCAACCCAGAACCGTCTTTAACTCTCCTCCACCGATAGATTGGCAGGCGTGTGATTATAATCCTCACTCTGTCGTTTTAATATCTCCTCATTAAGTAGCCCTGTGGAGAGTGCTTGTTCTGTTCCTGAGATGTGTGACTCTGCTCTTGACAGCAAAGCCATTAAAAGTTGCCAAAAAAAAACAAAAAACTTTGACACAGTTTTAACTGTATTTGTAACAGATTCCCATTTAGTCATTTTAGTGCAGTCAGAATATTAGGTTGTGAATGATATGTTATATGCCAAATTAGATTTCAGATTTGAAAATGCATTTAATATTACGAGCAACAGTTATCAATACAAATAACATTATATTGCTTATAACAATAATACTTATTATAAAAATTGCCACTTGTTAAATTAAGTGACACTGGCACAATGTTATTTTCAGGCCAAACTATATAAAAATAGCATTTCATGAAACTATGAATGTTTCACAACTCTTTATGAACCGTAAAAAGAATGAAAGTTACAATTTTAAGGACTAAACTCACGGTCCTCTTCAAATTTACAACTGTTAAAGTGCAACACTTTTGCTTTTCATCTCCTGATTAAAAAAGGTCACAACACTTATTTCTGAAAACCACTGACCTTTACGGAGAGGATGGAGTTGGTGAGATTAGAAAACCTTCCATGAAACCAGGAACCTTTATAGTTGTGTTTTTGTTTTGTTTTTTTCTTCATGAGCATGGGGACATCTTTCAACACACCATTTAGCAAATGGATGTTTAATACATCAGGGATGAGAAATGAGAGACAGCAAACAAATAAAGTCCTGTTTCTTGGAATCCATCCCGTGTCTGCATCCAATATAATGCATCTGGTGCAATTGCAGGTTTTGGTCAAAATTGAATCTTCAATTAGCAGAGGATTATTTCACCCGGATATATACAGTTGAGATCAGAATTAGAAAACTAGAAAACTTATAATTTCCTAACTTTCAAGGTCACTGCTTAGTCTTATTTGAAGTTCATTAATCAATTGGATTGTACTGGCAAGCGATTCCAGCTGCAGTGTTGAACCAGTTCCCCATCGAGAGTCTCTACATTATCCTGTTTTCTTGTGCATGGTCTTAAGCGAAAGATCAACCTTTAGGGGAAACAAGAATTAATTAGTGTTACTGTAAACCTGGAATATTAGAGGAATCACAGATCTGGAATTAACACCTTCTCTCTGCAGTGGTTGGGTTGGTTGTCCGTTTAAGAAAAATGCACGAGAAAACAGGAAAATGCAATGCAACACTGCAGCTGGAATTGTTTGCCAGTTCGGTGCTGAACAGTGTAAGGATGTGTATCGCCATGTTTAAGAACAATTTTACTGAAAAAGTACACAGCAGTGACCAAGCCTCTCATCAGCAGAGAGAATCAAAATGGTACACATGCTGGTTACACTTTACAATAAGGTGTCACTTAGTTTTTGTATTATCTTACATAAACAAACAATGAACAATACATTTATTACAGTATTTATTCCTTCAGACCGGTTTTGGGAACTGGATTTTTTTATTGATTTCTGGCAAAAGCTCTGTGCGTGTTAGCAAGAGAGTCATGGCTGACCTCTTACTCAGAAGACATAAGCAGCATTCGTAACGTAAGCTCAGAAGAGAATAGACGAACGAGGACAGAGCAATACTTAGTGCCGGTAAATAATTAAAAGTTAAAAATGAGAAGTAAAAAGAAAAAAAAAAAGTCACAGGATTTCACTTTAAGATGCATGCAGCTTACATCATACATCAAGTCAGAGGTCAAAATTCCTTGCTAGTTGATGACTTTAGAAGATGCTTAATATTGAGCATGGTTTAACTGAACTCCTATCATTGCTGAATGGTGTTTTGCACCCAGTTGGAAATGTGAAACTTTCGGGCTCTATTCATTGTGACTGCATGAAAAGAGTGATCAGCACAACTCAATCAAGTCAACATGAAGTCAGGTTTAGAATGATAAGAGTGTGTGAATATAATGACAGAATTTAGGCTACCCCTTTAAATGGCTTAAAAGGAGAATAAACTGCCTTCTCCTGCCATTAGATTGACTGACAAGAAAAATAAAAGAGAAAAGTAAAATGAAGGCAATAAAGAAATAAAGGGAAGAAGTGAAGGGTAGAAAAATTGTGACAACACAAGTATGATAAGCAGTCACAGTCTTTTTTTGGCAAGGTGACATTGAAAAGGAAAGTGGAAATGCCATCAGGTACATCAGACAGAGCAGGAGCACAAAAGCTGTGCTGAAGACTGTATCTTTCACACAGGAGCTGTCAGGCTCTTTATGACCACACTGCGGGAGTCTACTGTAGCATGTCACATTGTCTCAATAAAGTGACAAATAAAACCGCACGCTGGAGTCCCATTGTTAACCGTGCTGGATAAACAACCCTAACTGTGATGGCTGAAGTCATGGTGCTTTTGTTTAGGAAGAGGCCTGTGAAGAACTGAAGGTAAAATGACTTAACGAAAGGCCTAAATGAAGATTGTCATCAAAGCATACAGTAGTTATTAAAGTGCAGTCTCTGCAGAATTGCAAAAATAATAGCTATTTTCCTGAATGCTCCCCACATCTTCCTTTGGTGGGACAAACAGATGGATGAGTGTAGCCTGTATTAAATTTGTTCCACGATATATTAGTAAAACATATTTCTATGAAGTTTATTTTGTAGTCTGCATGCAAAAACAACAGTGACCAGTGTAGAGTCAAAAACCAATGTTTGTGTTGGTCTGAATGATTTAGTTTTCTTGGAGCAAATTATAATATATTTTTTCTTTTATGTTTGCAGTTAGACATGCTCTTGACTAGATTCACAAATAAAAAGTCAATAGAAGTAGCAAGATGAAGTGTCATAAGATAATTAGCTCATCTCACATATAAAGTTGCACAATTAAATGTGAAAAAAAAACAAAAAACCTTTGGCTTCAAACACGACATAACCACCATTTCACACTGCCCAGTCTCCTGCCACTTACAGTTTCTCTAGAAACATGGCATGGCAGGGACCTGCTTGAAAAACATGTCTTCCCTAATCTTCAGTAGCAGTGGGATGCTAAAATTTTGTCGCCTCTTAAATAGGCTTTATGAGGGAGTAAATGCGTCTAGTTTAGCTTCTAAAACATTTAACAGTGTAAGTTAAGGGGGGACAGCCCTCACTCATTATTTATAGGAAGACAAAAACGACTTACAGGGGGAAAAAAATCACTCTCATTTGCTGTGCAGGACACAATATACACAGCAAAACTCCACAATAACCCTCATGACCACATGCAAATTAAAAACAAGCTAATTTATCATGCACCGGTCGAGCACTGTTGATGAGGCCCTTCATTTCTCTCCAGGCACTTTTGGGAATTAAAAAAGCAAGGCTTATAAATGGGTTGAGTGGAATATTCATATGAACCTGCTGATATTCAGGCTAGCATTAGTAAAAACATACTTCAATTACATGTAAAATGTCACAGATATTTTGGTGTTAGTTTGTGCATTTTCACAACTAATACATTTTAATAATAAATTATTACATTTCCATTCAGCAAAATATCTTCTTATGTATTTCACAGAAATCATACATATTTGGAATTGAATAATGTTAATTTTAGGGTGAGCTGTCCCTTTAAGAACCATACGATCTAAATGTTACTTGCATGATGACAATATGGACTTAATTGCACCGTCAGAATGTACGTGACAACATGTAGTACATGAACAAGAAGATGTACGACACTTTAACCTTACCTCATCATAGATGCTGTCGTTCTTCTCAAAGTCTCCAGCCTTCCTTGGAAGCACATGAACATGAACATGCTGTAATTACAAGAGGAACAGAGGAACGGTTAATTGAAAAACTTTCTTTCAGCAAAGCAGAGGTCACTGTCAGAGAAAGTAAAGACAGGTACGCTCTACCACCCTCCATCTCACTTCCTTCATTACAACACAGTATTCTGGCAGCTTTTCAGTGTTAACTTCCATGAAATCATGCAAGAGTTACTGTAAGTTTCAGCAAGCGTGCATCAGTAAACCTCTAAGACTTCTTTTTTAGGATTTTAAAACTTAAATTGACTTTGTCAGATGTCCTCGCCGAATTCCCTTCTGCAATATGCTGTCACAAACTTGGCCATCTGCACAGTTAGTTTGTAAAATTGTGCTTTCCTTGGGTGCACATTAGCAACGTAATTTGAGTCCCAGTAGAACACGCTCTGTTTTTAATGAACTAAACATTTGGTTTTGCCTGCCCAACATATTTACAGACTTTTCAATCTTGTTTTTTTCTTCTTCTATTTTTTTTTTCTTTTGACAGGCTTGGTGCATTATATTGGCCAAAAATATAATGTTTTTCTTTCTTTTTGCCCCATCTGGATATACATTTATGAATTTAAGTCATCTGGTACGACCAACAAAGTCAAATAACGTAACCAATATTCAAATGAAATCATGGAAGGGACACCTGTAGATCCTGTGCATCAATATCAACAAGTCTCCTAAAATATCAGGTAAGGTTAGTAAAATGGTTAGTTCACCCAAAAATGACTTACCCTCAAGTCATTTCAAGTCCATTTAACCTTTGTTTATCTTCAGAACACAAAAAAAATTAAATATTTTTGATGATATAAGAGAGCCACTGTCCCTCCCCAGACAGCAATCCAACTGAAATGATCCAGATCCAGAAATGTGGTAAAAACATCAGCCCATGTGACATCAGTGACTCAACTTCAGTTTCGCTACAAAACAAAAATAACATAATTTACTCAACCATTCTTCTCCCATGAATTATGTCTTCTGCCATTTTAGAGAGTATCACAATGCACCACATATGCAAGCTGACTTGATCAGCCTAGTTGACATCCGGGGGAAAGCACGCACATGTACATAATCTGTGGCTGTTTATGCCCAGAAGAATACATACGCACACGTTGTGATAATATCTAAAATGGCGGAAGACATAATCACAGGAGAAGAAAGATAGAATTAATGATGTTATGTTTGTTGAGCCACTGATGTCACATGGACGTTACCGATGTTTTTACTATGTTTCTGGATCTGAATCATTTCAGTTGTGTTGCTGTCTACGAAGGGTCTGATAGCTCTCTGATCTCATCAAAAATATCTTAATTTGTGTTCTTGAGATGAACGAAGGTCTTTGGGTTTGGAACAGCACAAGGGTGAGTAATTAATGACAGAATTTTTGGGCTGAAATAACCCTTATAGTAAAAGCTTATAGTTTAATGTCATGTGGTGCAACTAATATTAAAACTGATAATATTAAAACTGATGATATTAAGTAAATTGTTCTTGTATTCATTAATACTATTATTTCACGAGTTCGCACTTCCTCATAAATAAATGTAAGTGTGTTTTGCGAGCTGTCCAGGGGGCGAGCCGGGAGCTCGGCGGACTCCGGGCCCTACTGGTTTGAACCCTAGCGAGGGCAAAGCTCGGCGACCAGCTCGGACCCCGCATGCCCCCTGGTGAAGGAAGGTGTGAAATGAAGGTGGAGTAGGGGAGGCGGAGGGATGCGTAACGAAATGTGGAAGGGAAGAAGACAGGCTTATTTAAGGCTTATTTGAGGCAAATAAACATAATTGGTCGTGGGAAAATAGGCGGATTGAGGAAAATGCAGGGCCAGCCGTGGCTAATTATTCATGCGCGCTCCTCCTAAAATTTGTTTATCAACATCACTTAATTCTTAGATGAAAAAATAGATTTTAAAACTTTATACATGGTTGTGGTTGTAACATGTCAGTTTGTGCAACTGACTGTGATCTTATTTAAATCTTAATTTACAAAAAAAGCAATGCCTTAAAATATATATATGTATTGAAACATTTTATGTGAACATTCACATGTATCAAAAAAGTAAGGAAAACATGTCATTACTTTTTACTTGATGGTTGTACCACATGACATTTTTTAGGAACTTGGCTCGTTAGTAAAACATGCTTCAACCTGCATGCTTGTAAAAACATACAAAACAAAAACATACATAAAATTCACTGTATTTTCCATCTGAACTCAACACTGCAGGCAGTAAAATAGCAACAATATTATTTTATTTATTCATTTACTCAATTTATGTTTAGGGGCAGACAACCAGTTAAAAACAGTAAATTTGTTATAACCTCAAAGAGTACATGATTTTTAAATCATATGCATTTTAATGTAAAGCCTTAAATGTAAACCTGCCTGGTAGCGCACCTGGTACAGCATTACACTTGTGACACCCATGGAACATGGAGTCATGAAAAATGTTTAAAATACCTAGAAAAGCAAGTTAACGTTGCTTAGTGACTTTAGCAAATGCGTTTTTATTGTTTGTTTGTTTTTTATTATTGGTTAGGCTTAGGGAGGGTTTTGTATATGTTATATACATGAATACAATTACCTGGCACACAATGGAATATTTAAAATAGGTTTCTGTTTTTTGTTTTTTTTAATAATGATGATTTTTATTTTTCATTGACCCATTTACTGTATGTAGTTCAGGTGCGGATGATTCTGTGACCTCTGACCTCTTGAGAACTTCCTTTTAAGATTAAAACATAATTTTAGAATATTTATAATATCTAGAATGTCTTTATCTTAACACAAAGGGTTCTCAATGTCTGTCTTCAACATATGAATTCTTAAAAAAATGTGTTTAACCTGGTATCACAAAATCCCTCCCAATGCTTATAAATTAAATTATGAAGTCTTTTTTTTATGTTTTCTGTTTTCAGTGTTGAATTTTATGCCCAAAAATGGATAGATACTGGTTTTGTTGGAATTTCAAGTTGAAAGATTAACAAAAGACAGGGGGAAAAAAAAAATGCAAAAAGAGATGTATAACTGTCACTGTTCTTTGAAGATCTCAGTAAAAGATATTTAAAAGTATATATATATATATATATATATATTAAAAAAAATCAAAGTCATACATCAAGACAGTAAAATGGAGGTCTGTCACCATCCTCCCCCAGTAGTTTTGTAATGTGTGATCATTCGCTATTAATGTATCAGAGCTTTCTGCATGAAGACAGGTGACATGACAGTGTAATGTGGACAGCATACATAAAAAAACCTGGAAAATAAAAGAGCAGGTACAGAGAAGATCAGGCACCGATATGACTAGTGCCCCCTTGAAAAAGTTGCGTGACGTTTAAACGAACATGATTTTATGACAACGCCTATTTATGTTGTCTTAGTAGCCAGACATACATCAAAACCACTGATAAACAAACAGTATCCTCTGCTGTCCAACCCGTCAACACTTTGGTGCTTTCTCTCACCACGCTGGTCTCTACCAGGGTATTATAACCTCATTACAGTGCTTTTTAATTCATTTTTCATTAGTCTGTTGTGATAAACAGCTCAGGCTTGGTGAATAAGTATTTATAAATGTTACAAACAAGATAACATGTTTGGAGGCATCTGCTTTGTTGCAATGCATTTTCTATTTAATGAGTGCATTTGCATAATGTCTGCATTATTAAACTCATCTACCTTGAGGAAAGTATGAAGAAACACGGCACACACACACAACCATTTCATCAAGAACACTTTTTAGAGGCCGCTTAGCATGGAGAAGGAAAGCTCAGTAGACCAGAGCAAGTGGCAAAGGGCCACCAACTGAATAGTGCAGAAAATTGGAAGGATAAAATGGGTGATTTTAAGAGCAACATGACAAGGTGCAGTGAAATACGCACAAGACTTTGGGGTCAGAGTCTGACATTTATTGTAACTCATATTACATGCTAAAGAGTGTGGATTACCTTGTACATGATTTTATTAGCCTTCTTTCATGATATGTATTTAAGTATATTAAAGTAATTAAAGTAATAGAAAGGAAAATTTCACCATGGCACTCTGGAACACATCCGAGTGTTTCAGCTACCTAAAGTATATATCCAGGCCTCTGTTTTACATGTAATTTAATTTTGGTAAGTAAATAAATACACGCTATAAAACCATTCTGACATGATGCATGTGCTGTTCATGAAGTATTGTGAATACGGCAATATGGTATGAGATAAGTTTAGCAGAATAAAATATTATTTGTGACTCATATATGTTTTCAAAAAGGCAGGCTTGCAGATCATAAGAGACATCTTTAAAATAATAATTAAAATAATAATAAATAATTTATTAATAATGATAATAATACCAAACATTTAAACAGCCATGCACAGTGATCAAATTAATAATAAAAAACAAAGAGAGAGAGAGAGAGAGAGAAAAGTAAATTTACAATTTATCATATTGACAGTTTGATAGCTTCCAGTATCCATTTATGGTGTGAGTAAATACCTTTTTTGTGTATGTGCTACGGGAGTGTGAATAAATGCCATAAAAAGCAATATTATAAAACAATTAAAACCTAAACTATTTCAGCAATACATATTATAATATAACAGCTCAGTTCTAGCACTCCACAGCACTCACAGAGAACACATTTTTGTTTGCATGTCAAGCACTACCGTATATCTTCAGGCAGATGCACAACCAATTGGCTTAGAAAATGTTTCACCAAAAAAATGGGCATCCTTAATGTTTTTTTTTTTCTTTGTGCTTTATTACGCTGTTCATACTGTGACTATGCCTGACGACAACCTTTAGCTTTTTATTTCAATGTGAATAAGAAATGTGTGCAATTGTATTAAATGTGCAAATTGAACGTTTATATAAAAAAAAAAGCATTTGCAAGTGATAGTACAGTATATATGAAGCCCAGTGAAGAGTATCCACTTTCATTACAATGTTTCTTATTTATTGTTTGTTTGTTTGTTTTTACACATAACTTGTAAATGTAAATGCAACTTGATTATTATAAATGTGTTATTTCAAATGTTTTGACCAACATTGCATGCAAGTTTCAATGGAAATGTATGCATGTTTTCCTTAAAAGTTTGTTGTACATTTGGCAACACAGTCCAAAATAATTAATTATGAAATTGCCAGCCTGATCTCATGTTTATATGTAGGTATTAATACGTCACATTTACAAGCACAAAACCGACCCTAAAGTGTACAATTTTTTGTAGACGTATTTCAACGTTTAAAATGTGCAAATTGCATATCATAGAAATCTTTTACATAATTAAGATATTTGTATCAGTGCATTTTTATTCTTTGTCCATAGGCAATTTAGATTTTTAGACCCATTAACCTACCTTCTAAACCTACCTACCTATTTTAACGAATATAAAAGGATTTAAAGTGCAATTTAACCGCAATATTAAATAACAGTTTAATAATGCAGATTATTGATATGAAAGCTAAATAAATAAATAAATAAAATGAATGCCGTGATTCCTATATTCAACCAATTTTTGGTGTAGTCAATAGGTAATAAGTATTAATAAGTAATGTATGTTTTAGTGCCTGTAAAACCATAAATAAATGTATTTATATTAAAAAAAACATTTTACGTAAAATGCTAACAAATTATCTTGAGATCATTTTGCAGCTGTATATACTGTATATATATATTATAATACATTTTGAGTCAATTGTAAATAACGTGAAATGAAGTGTCTGAAGCATTACATTCAATTTGCTTTGAAGTACTGTATATATTTTAAAGTATTTTATTTCTGTGAGTAAATAATCCGTTTTTTTTAATACCTTTCTTCGCGCCTGATTTCCACAAACACAGGAGAGAAAGAGAGAGAAAATCTGCAGCTGCAACCAACTTCAGTAAAAGGTTTGTAAAGTGCCCGATCTTCTAATTAAAACAGATGTCTTTTAATTAGCTTCTGACGATGAACAAATGTGCAAAATGGCCGCACTGCTATTTATATTGTTTAGGTTAAATCCAGTCAGACAAGAAGACAAATGCATTTTGTCACCAACAGCTGGCCTCCAATTAAGACATAGGGGGTCAAAAGCAATGGAGGCTCACAGCCCAAACTACCTATTAGAGGAGCAGACATCTTTTCAGAGTCATCCCCCAGCATCACATTAACTCAAACCTTAGTATACTGCCTTGCTGAAACGGATTTTAGGCCATTATAGGCACGATGTCAACACAAAAACCATCTCAAAATTATAGGTACTACAATTGTGATGCCTTCTAATGTACCTCATTTTTGGGCAAAATGTGAGGCAATCTCAGAAAACATTGCAAAGAGCTCAGTCCAAAGAAAGAAATGGCTCTGCCATGGCGTTTTAGGGGTTTATGAACAGGTTGCAAAACTAGAGCCATTAATGTAAACAATAGAGACGTATCCACAAAACAAAACAAGTTGAGGCCATACAAGGAGAGAATTTTGGGCCTGCATATTTAATTTAATGTTGAATGACTGAATAATAATAATGCTGATAATAGTAATACATATTAGTATTAGTAGAAATTGGATTGAAGAATTCTAAACGGCATAATTTTACTATTTCATCTAGCTATTCTGCCTTTTTTATTCCCAGTTGTTATTTGATTTAAACAAGATTCCAACATTGTGAGTATTCAGTACTGTAAGACAGATAATGGAAGACCTTTGGTTAGGTGTGTGCCATCTCTGAGGTCATAATAACCAGCACAGGTGATCACAAATCGTATCTGTGCTGCCTGTTGGTATATCATAATAGACCTATCGTAAGATTATAAAAGCAAGCAAAACTTTTGAACCAGAAAAACTCAGAACATGGACTTTCTCGCTCACAAATGATGATGGAACAAGTTAGAAATCCATCATAAATGGCAAGCTGTTTTTCAGAACAGTCCAGACACAACTCAGTTGTGCTGGTAATGATGAATATGTTTAGGAGTTTTTAACTCAGAACCATCACGCACTGCAGGCAAGATAAATAACCATCCAAAGCAAGACAAATGACTAAATTCATAAGTCTCTCCCCACTTTTCTGCTAGATAGAGTACGGAAACCCAATTTCACCATATGAATACTTAGATCTGTCTTCTGTCTTCATATAGCTCCAGGCAGAGAGGTTAGTAAAAATGTATTCGTTTCTATAGAGTGCTGCTCCTTTATTCAATCATAGATCCATTCTTTTGTCTTCCTTGTACAGCCGGCACTGAGCACCTGATTGCAATAATGTGAGTGATGAATGGACCCAGAGCTTTAGCATAGCAGATGTGATATATACAAGAGATAATCTGTTTTCATAAAACAACTAGGCAGGGTTCTAATGTTGAGTAACTCTATGTTTGAAATTAGTTTATAAATTATGGAAAGTGTGCAGCTTGGTTTAAAAATTACTTTTTTTTTTAGGTCCACAGATTTGTGCTGTATTTTTAATAAGGGCTGACTTGAGCTGTGTCCAAAATCCATACGCTGTCGTCTGTTGTGAGACGTGTCTGAATTTTGGTGAACAATTTTATTCCCTATACCCTCAAGTTCATAGTTGTATGTACCCATAATGCATTATGATTTATAGTTTATAACTGTTGTACATCTTGCAGAACAGTATATTGCCCATAATCCAATGTGTATAGAGGAATTTAAAAAACAAAACACACACACACACATACAATACAGTCTTTCTTTTCACTGCTACTATTATATTATTATTATATCAACAACTGATATATAATAAACGTATTAAGCAAGCCAAAATGTTTAAAAAGTAACATTTCACTGATTTATATGCACTACGGATTAAAAATACAGTAAAAACAGTGATATTGTGAAATATTGTTATTTATTTGTTTATCCCACAAAATAAATAAATAAACTGCATCATAATAACAACTATTAATAACTAAGAACCAATAAAAAATAATCAGTTTAAAACCAAACACTCTAAAGACTTATAATATATTTGTCATAAATACAATGTACATATACAAAAACGGAAGAAAATTACAATTATAATATTTCTGTTTATAATGTGTATTTTGATAAATGTAGCTTTGGTACTGTAAGTGATAAGAGGCTTCTTTCAAAACCATAAAAGATAATACAAATAATAATAATTCCAAATGTTTGTATGCTCATGTGTTAAGAATACGGATACGAATAAAAGATTATGTTTTGCCAAGGCAAAGGAATGCACTGCTCTGTGGGTACTGGGTTCATTCAGTTTAGGAGAAAACAGAAAAATCTGAAATCCATTTCTCTTTGACCACTTTTGTATTGACAATCTGCACCATCTTATTGCAAGCACACATCAGCTGAAAAATAGCTTGCGTTATTAAATTGGCAAATAAAAATAAAGATTAAAAGAGGTTCCGCGGGGAGAACTTGCGATCGTTTTTTCGCCATTTTACACAAGCTCTGTTTGGGGGCATTTTTTAAGGCACATCAAATCATCCTCTAAACTGTCCTGACTGCGAGACTTTAGGGCAATCAATAATTCATGGTGCTTATTTTATACATGATTTAGAAACTGGCCAGGCAAGATGGCAGCTGGCCTCTGCGCTGAAATAAAACCCTGACTATCTTCTCCGAATAAGGCATCTTCATCCCAGGCCGACTGTAACAGGCAAACTTAACCACGCAAGAGCTCCGGAAACCTCGGCCAAGCGAACCAACCTGAATTCTATTCTGCAGTGCCGTCGTGGGCAGAAGTAGTGATTTAGAACCGGTCTTTGGCAGCGAGCTGGAACTTGAGCATTGCCATTAATCGAATGACAGCAATGCTGTTTTTCTCTGCTTGGGAGGATTGATGTTCCCAGCGTGCTGTGTGGGGCTAATGAGCATGAGGGAGATGAGACGGAGGGGAAAAAGCAACATTAACAACACCAACAAATAGACAGGAGGACCAACAGCTTCCAAACCCATCCATTAAGCACTAGTGAATATTTATGGAGCTGCCCAACATCTTTTTCCCTGTTTTGCTCTTTATTCGCCTTTTTATGCTTAAAAAAAAGCATTTCCAAACCAAAAGAATTCAAAATTGCATTGCAAGACATCCAAAATGCCCTTTTTAAAAGAAATAAATAGCATTTGATTAAATGAAATAAAACCCATTTATTTGAACCTCTTAATTCTGTTTTCTCAGTGTGTTGCCAATTCTATTTACACAAACCCATCCTGATGAGCCACAAGACCTTGAGTTAACCAATATAATTACTCAGTCATGCCAATTCGCCACAGATGAATGTCAATAAGTGAGAAGATGAAGGAAATGTAATTAGCAGGTTGCTGTTGTTTCCTTCCCCTATGAATATTTATCCATTTTCCCTGAAATAACGTGTTTATGATTTGATCCTTACAGAATTCACAGCAAAGCTTGGATGTGACTTGTACAGTAAAATAATTTAGGAAGACAATTACAATAATTCCAGGCTGACCAAACATATACATATATATATAGTATATAGTCTATACAGTATATCCCACAAAGAAAAGAAGCTGAAAAAAAAAAACAAGTATCATTTCAAATTAATAAAAATAAGTATGCGGTGTACATATGGGTTCATATCTTTGGCTCATCACTCACAGCAGAGCAAGGCAGTTCTTAAAGCTGCTGTGTGCATTTTGAAATTGCCGAATATGAGGGTTAGGGTTATTAAGCTACTTTTCTCTGAGCTTTTCAGCACCACTGTTCCACTTTGGCCTGTCTATTCTGAGGGACTAGGTGGAAGATGGAAAGAGGTGAAGCAATATCTAAATAGGTGGAGCAAGATCCCTTATCATAAAGCACCGTCATAGTGCTTTGTGATGGGCTGTTGTCTCAGTATGATGGGCTAGTCTTAGGCGGAAAGAAAGTGCACAAAAATGCATCAGTCAAACGGCAAAAATGCCCGGTCTGCCAGCTTACCAATCCAGCCCGGGTTATAGATACTATATACAAATTATAGGCACTGTTTTTCTACTTTGTAGTGTGTGGTCGCATGGTTGGTCGCCTTCCATTGTAACTGAGCCTTTCCAAAGACCTGCATCCCTCAGTTACTGTTGCTATGTCTGACAAGTCATGCTGCTCATGTTCTCACATAGTGAAAAATACATTGCATAGCGGGCCGGGGAAGTCATTTTTTGGTCAAGCTGTCTTGGTCACATCATATCTGTTGAAGACATTACTATCTGTCAAGCAGGTAGTGTCATTAATGCTAACATAACGGACTCATCGAAAAATATGTCTGCATCCTCATTGCAATTAACAGACAGCCGATCTCCGAGTTTGGTGGTAGCACTTTTAATTGCAGCTTGGCACAGATCATTGAATTTAATTGCTCCAATACAATGGGTTCAGCTGGTGCAATGATATTATGTAGCTCCTGAAAAGCTAGATAACTAGGTAACTTCCAACGTGACCGGCCCTGTGCAAGCAGGTGGTTATGTTGACAGACGTTAAGGCATTGCATTATATCATTGTGCCTGCTGCACACATGGTACCGTAGTACTGGGAATAACAAACCTTGGAATGTGGCAACTGACCAATCAGAATTCAGTAATCCACAAAGCTGTGTAATAAGTTAAGAGTCTGTACTAAAAGCCAATAATCCGCAAAAGATGAGCTCTCATCAAGAACACTAGGATCTTAGACATAACAAATACTGCCGAATATCCGTGTAAATACAAGGATGTGCTTTTAAATGAGTGCCTATCAGCGAAATGCTATGATATTGACTTAAGTGTGCTTGTTACAGAGGAGGAATTCTAACAGCTCTTTCATTTTCTGAAGAGCTGGCGCTGAGACTGAGGAAAACATGCCACTTATTTATTTTAAGACCTCTATAATAACACTCAAATGCAAAAAAGCTATTTTTTTTGCTGTGATTAAAGTGACTTTACAAATTTAGAAATGCTGAAGGAGTTTCTTTCTTTCACTGTAACTAATTGACTAAAAGTAACTTGCTCTACTGTTCAAAGGAGAATGGGTTGCTCATGTTCCAGAATCCAAGGAGAGACATTGGAATTCTGTCAAGAGGCATTGGAATTCAGTCCAGTCCCACCACAATTAACATAATTAACACTACTGCCATTTTAATACAGCTCCACACCTCAGGCCACAGCCAGACTGCTCTCGTGGAAGCTGCTATACATGCATAATTAATACGCCTTACCACATGCAATTAAATATGACTTCACACATGAAAGACAATGTAACTGATGGATTCAATTAGATAATGCGCACAAAGTACAGCCACTGCAGAAAGGCCACAAAAATCACTCAGAATCACCAGCTCAGCTGCTCGGGCTGTGCGGGGACAGACAAAAGGTTGTTTTCATTTGTTTTCTTCTTAATAAACATCTCTGGAGTTACAGTGCATGAATCAGTGCGCATTATTAATTGTGAGCCTTTGTATTATTGTGTCATCAAGGTGTTACATTTGTTTAGACTCTCACATGGCTTTCTTTTTCAGCCCTACAAAAATATTCCATCTTACATTTTTCATCGTTGAATATTTTACTCCGATGGAAAAATGTCAGACGGAAACACTGTAACGTTACATTGAAAAACTGGAGGTTGGAATTAATCTGTTACACATAATTTAAGACATAATATAAAATGTTTTGCTCTAAAATCATCTCAAAAACCATGCATTTGCAATTTTGTTTTTGTTTTTCTGAGACAGAAAAGACTTTACTAAATTTACCCACTAAAACGTAATTTGGTGTAGTCATCAGTCATCTTGTCAGGCATATTTACAATAAAAAACAATTAATGATACATTAAAAGACAATATACCCCCAAAATTATAATTAGTTGTCATTTTAGTTTATTTTAGAATTGCCACTATTCTAGGTTTTGCCCACTTGTCATTAAAATGTATTTACTCATTTAAAACACCATAACATTGAATATACTTTCTTATTCTATTATATACTTTTGCTGTTTTTGTCAGAATATTGGAAATATTGTGATACACTGAATGACAATGTAACATTATTTTCAACCAAAAATAATACCTTAAAAGTAAACCCTTTACTTACAATCAGTGCGCCTTCTATGGACATAAAATTGCTTTTTGTGAATTTATTTTGAAGTGGAAATCTTAATGTCTTTGACCCAAATACAGGTTTTATCATTATATATAACTATGAATTAAATCTACTACTAAAATCATAAAATCACTGAAATAAATTATGACTTACTATTAAACTTTATTTTAGCTAGTTGCTACTATTTTCTCATTTTTGTTTAGTTTGACTTCAAGTATTAATATATAATTTAGTATATAATAACTCAAATGAAATAAACAACAGTATATGTATATATATATGTATATATATATATAGTGAGGCCAATAAATATTTGATCACCTTGTGATTTTGCAAGTTCTCTTACTTAGAAATCATGGAAGGGTTTACAATTTCCAGCATAGGTGCATTTCCACTGTGAGAGACAGAATCTAAGAAGAAAAATCCAGAAATCACATTGTATGATTTTTTAACACTTTATTTGAGAATTACTGAGTCAGATAAGTATTTGATCACTTGCTTATCAGACAGATTTCTGACCCTTAAAGACCTGTTATTTAACTTTTAAATAGTCCAGCTTCACTCTGCTCATGATTCTAGATTAGTAGCAACCGTCTGAGGTCGTAATCTGTCATAAAGACACCTGTGCACCCCACAATCAGCCAAAGTCTAAGTAGCAACATGGACAAACCCAAAGAGCTGTCAAAAGACACAAGAGACAAAATTGTAGACCTTCACAAAGCTGGAAAGGGCTACGGGGCAATTGCC
>JAUCMU010000013.1:2103133-2128336 GCA_032275025.1 Enteromius treurensis | reverse complement strand
GACCAGCAGAGTTTACACGTCACGTTTTGGTAACGGTACGGCTCGCTTGGAACCTCGGCTGAGGTGGTACTAAAAAATGGACCAGGTACCAGGTACTGTTTCCAGTGGAAAACCCCCCAAAAGTGAGCTGTACTGAACCGTGCCGTACCGTACCGTACTATGCAGTGGAAAAGCGCCATTAGTTAGACTATTTTTACACTTCAGTCCATTACTAACCCGAGCACATATTTGTTATATTATAAACTTAACATAACAGTCAGTAATCTCAGACTAAGTCACAATTATAGTTACATACAATTACATAGTCAATTCAAATCAATACATCTACTGTAAGTTTTAAAGGTAAATCTAAGACTAAAAGATGCATTCCTGACTTCCGAAAAACACATAGTGTGATGTGTATAGACTCTACTACACTATGGGCTCATCTGGCTACAGAATCATGTTGATCTTCTTGCAACATTAAATATTTTCCATTTATCAAGGTCGAGACATAAAGAGTTTACACCTTTTGGGGATATATGATATGCATGAAATACACTGGACACTCTGGACAAAATAGGATCTTTATTATCTTTTAGTTTACTTGTGAGATTGAGACCATTGTACCAGCTGCACTGAGACATTTCAACCATGACTGTAAATATCACTTGCATTCATGTAGAAGATTATATTTTGCTACTGACCATACTGAGTGAACTGGAAGAAAGAATGGAAGAAAGAGAGCAAATGCATCTTCTCTTAGTGAGATGTGGAAAAAGATGCCTGTATTTTAATACACTGTGTTTGTATTGTCTGTATCTCAGAAGATCAAAGTGTCTGAGACTGTTCTAGTCTTACAGTCCTGCAACAAAGTGATAGAAAATAGTGTACACTGGGCACTTCTTCGGGTGCTGTTGTTTATGGATTTCGCATGTGTACTGAAGTGAGGCGAACAGCGTTACAGACAGATGAGTAGGCGCAGAGAGGAAGGAATAAGGATTTGTGTGATGTCTGAGGATTACAGAAACATAAAAAGAAGGATTGTACTATATTTTGAGAGTGAGTGTGTATGTGTGTGTGAAATAGCATGGTACGGTCTGGAGAAGCCTAGTAATCTCATTCATAATTTAAATTCTTCATTGGCATACTTTATTTAGGCTTTTGTCACACCCTACACACCAATTTCAACACTGGATATCAACAAAGCAGGCCAAGGCCCACTAGCGACTGTGGGATGACTTAAAATGATTTAAAATAAATATGCTACTGCAAAAATCATTTATATTAATGATAGGGGGTCATTTGAATGCTTTGTAAACAGTGGGGACCTTTGAGTCACAAAAGTTTCTAAACATCAAGCAGTCTGCCTTTTTCCCTCACCAACATTCTTCTACTCATCTGGAGATATTCTTTGTCTGATCTACTATGTATATTCTCAAATCCTCTCTTCAATTCAACTCCCGTTTCCTCTGATTCAGTGCGGCCTCCACAACCTAGGCCCCCTGGTTTCTACTTTCTCCTTCACTCATCTATTCTGTTTCTGCTCTGTCGCTTTCGATTCTTCAAGGCCTCCCTCCAATGTATTACTAATGGCACCCCACCAAGAAGAAGAAACAGAGAGATGGGGATCCCAGATTTCTCCTTAATAAAGACTTCGTATAGGCTTTGATGGCAGGTATTCGTATGAGGTTTGAAGGTGGCTTGGATTGGATGTTTGGTGCGTTTTGTTGAAAGGAAGTTCTCGATGCTTTGTCAAGAGTTAAAAGACACACAACCATTGATCGCGAGATGACATTTTAGAGAGTGCACCCCACTTCAAAACTCAATAACAGGTCAGGAAAACTTAGTTATATAAATACGCCCCTCAAGAAAGAGAGATGACGCAAAAGACAGATAGAGGAAGGAAAAGTCAGTTTGGCAACCAGAAAGCGTCGTCTACTCATCAAAGGCTTTACTATCAAAGGAAGCAGACACAAAAGATCGGCACGTAAACAGCCACATTAATTATTAAAGCCCGCTGGGGTGTTTAGACTTGACCGAGTTTGCATGGATGGATGGAAGAGGGGGGACCCCCAATTAAGGAATGGATCGGAATACATCAAAGACTACCTAACACATCGCATGGGTGGTGACCGCGGCTGATCGCATGGTAATGAATGCAGCAGTTAAGCTACGATGCGCATTACTCACCCTGCTGTCGAACGCAGACAGAATACACCATCCAGCATATAATGATATCAACATTAGTATTCATTATTGGATCCGAGCCCTGTTGAGCAAGCATTTTTTGTGAGGAAAACTGCGGAAGACGGGCCCAAGCGAGGTTTGTCTGCAACTACTTCTAGGGGGTTAGAGGTCAGGCGGTTTGACTGAGATGACCAGCCACCTTATCCACTCATTAAGGTGCGAAAAAAACACTTTTATCCTGTGATCGCAGATGTGGAAGGAAGATGGGACGACTTCAGTCCGTGGCTTTCATAGAATGTTTGAGCCGGAGGAGATCAGACTGGTTCAACACTTGCCCTAAAAATCATCCACCACCTCTCAGTACCGACTTCAAAGAATGAGAGACATCAGGATGTGTGTGAGGGAGGGGAGGTTTGTGCGTGCAGAAGGGAGAGGGTTTATATTAATCATACCATGTCAGGGATCTGACTTGACACTTCAAACACGACCCATAATTCAAAGGGTGTTGGGGACATGTCAGCGATGTGCCCTGGAGACTCGAAAAGAGCAGCAGATTGCTCCAAACATGCCATTGTACAACTCTTCTCAGACACATCACACCGACTTGCTTGCACGCAGGTATCATTGCCTAAGACGGACCCATTTCAGCTGTCAGCCTTTGTAGGTGAGAGGAAGAGCGTGGATCTACTCCAGCGGCAGGTCCGTGTGTTAACTGTACTGAATTTAAGAAGCCAAGAGATGAGAGGAATAAAGAGTGAGAAAGGAGGATAGAGAGGAGGACGGATCAGGGCTGAAATGCCGTGTGCTCCAGATTCACTGGTGATTAAAAGTCTTGGAATCAAAGCAGCTCTGTAACTAAAGCCCAGAGTGAGAGAACAAGAGAGGAAATGCAAGTGAGAATGCAAGACTAAGACAGAGAGGAGGGGCTAAAGGCTTAAGACTAGGGGGAAGTATGTTACTTATGTAGCTATCTGCACTGCAGTCCTGTTCTTAATGAGTATTTTTGTCTTATTTTTAGTTGAAGGGTTAGTTCAACCATTCATGTATTACTTACTCACCCTGGTGTTGCTAGAATGCCTTATATACTTTCTTTTGGAACACAAAAGGAGATTAAAAAAAGACCAACTTCAGACTTTAAAAAAAAGACACAAGAGTATCACTGAATGGTCTCATGCATAACGCTGTGCTGATAAGAGTTTCATGTACACATGGTTGTGTATGTAAGACCAAAAACCAAGATCAGGATTTGTGTGAAATAATTCATTAGATTTCAGTTTGTTTTTCATCAAAACTTTGTATACCCCTAAAAAAAACTTTTTCAAATTTGAGAAGAGATTGGAACAATGCCAGGGTGAGTAGATAATCACTGAATTTTCATTTTATTTCCAAGACTTCATCTAGTGTAATTTGGCATACTGCACTAAAAATGCAAGTAGTATAAATAAGTTAAACAAAATATAAATAAAGTGCTTCTGTCATGTAAACTCAGACTGTAATGTAAATAGCAATGTTAATGTATTTGGTCTTGGCAAACGCTGCTGCTGCTGTGGTATTGCTGTTACTATCAATACATCCCCAACATGCTGCTGAGAGCATGTATGAAATACTGTACTGCTGCAGCACATATAACACATATGAATAACCCTGCAGCATACATGAAGTGCACTACCAAACTACTACAGCAAACAATGCCAGGTATTGAGCATGGGCTCATTGGCTACTGATGCAGGAGAGAGAGAGCTATCAGACTGCACCTTTTAAAGTTTCATGCCAGAACTATGACTTGTTCTTGTTGGAAATAGCATGAGTAAATTTATCTCATATTAAGAATGTTGTATTTTTTTCTAAATCAATGTTTTCCAAGAAATACAGTCTTAAAGCAAATTTAATTGTGAAGCAAAAGTATGTGTAATAAGGTAATATGACTTATAACCTGAAATGATTAATTTAGGTAAATAATTATTCATAATAACAAATATTATGTCAGCGGCAACATACAGCACCAGACTCGAGGACCTTTCCTGATCTCGTACCCCTTATAAAAAGCAAAAACTTTTTTTTAAATAATAATAATTAAAATATTATTATTGATATAAATATTATTATTAAAATTGATCAAAAATCTACTTTCATTTTATTATGATTGTCTGTCAGTGTGTGTGTGTGTATGTGTGTTCACTTCTTAAATCTAAATAGATTTTTCATCATCAGTCTTTATCATTTCCTCCGTATTCTTGTAAAAGGAGGCTCTAATATTTAATAAACTGATAGTGGTCAGAATTCATCTTTATACAAAATAAAACCAACCGCTTTTAAGCCACTACATCAACATGTCTCTGCATGGGATGGGGAACAGATTTTGGCAGCTGAATTGCTTGCCACTGGATTTTGTTCCTCCGATGTTTCTTATAAAAGCAGGTTCTAATATTTATCAAACCGATGCTGGTTAAGATTCATAAGCATACTTTCAAGCCACTACAAAAACGTCTCATAGCATGGGGTGGTGGAACAGATTTATTTATTAATTTATTCTGTTATTATTTATTCATTTATTTGCTGCAGTACAAAAATAAATATGGATTAAAGACAAAATTGACATAGAAGGTCTGCTTTCTACAGTATACAAATCTATATAAGCGTGAATTTCAAGGTAACATTCAGAATTCAAATAAAACTATTTAGGCATACTATACACTGTAAAACAGTAATGGCCTTTACCCTCTCTTCTGAGTGCTCAATTCAAGTGCTGTCTTTTCACAGAATGCCACAATGATGAATGGAATTTACTCAATACAGTATATTGTACACTTGTGCATCTCAAGTACATTTATCAGTTTAAAAGGTAATTTGAAGTATTTTGAAAATGCTCTCAGCTTTAGGTCATACAAAAGGGATAAACATACAAACAAAAAGGGATCCATTTCACACCACATCTACTCTTTATATATCTCACTCAATCTCTCTTCCTCTTTGAACGCAGATTGGCTTGTCTCTTGTATCACATCCGTCCAGACTGCAGTTCAATCCTCCATAGTCACTGCCTCTCAACATCTCCACAGGTTATCCATGCTCCGCAGACTTCTCCTTAAGCACCTCGTATCTCATTACTCGTCTTTACCCTGCCACTACTATCATAATGCAGCAGTAGTGCAACTCTAAAATACTTCTTAGACCAGAGAAACTGCATGACCCTGAGCAGTACACCCATAATCCTTGTTAGTTTTTATATTTAAAGATTTAATATGAACTTATCCGCACATTAAAGGATTATTCTGGGTTAAATACAGGATAAGCTACTAGCTGTAAACAATATATTGACACTTGCAGTTACAATATGGTGCAATTCTGTAAATATGATATTAATAAAGTTTAACTGGTATTTAATCCAGAGTACTGATTTAATAAAGATTGTATGTAAACATTAAAATCATTAAATTAATTAAATAAAGTAACATTATGACATTAAAGCCAAAAGGATTGTACACTGTTTTATATTAGAGGCGTAATATTACGAATTTATTTTCAAAAGCATTTTAATTTGGCACCAAACATTCTTGTAGTATTTAGGTGCAGTGACTTTTCTCTGTCTCACAGTTTATAGTTTTTGCATATGCATTTTGACAAGTAATTATTCAATAAAGTATAATTAAAATGAAGTCACAAAACTGCACCCATAAGAGTTCTAAAAAAAAGTTATAAGTATTTATAATATAATAAATATATATATAAGTATTTAAAATGTTGCTAAAAGTATTTTTAGATGATTTGCAAGTCACCACCAGCCCGGCCAACTGGCCAATAACAGTCATACACTTCAAAACAACAAAATCCTGTGAGAAACATCCAAATAAAATCACTGCATCTGAATTAAAGCATGCCACTAAGCCAGTCATTGCAGCTAGGAATGTTCCGCATGAGTATGGTCCAGCAGACAGGGTGGTGGTGCGGACAGCCTGGATCTGAGGAAGTCTTCACGTCACTCACTGTGGCGATCACAGCCTTTAATTGGAAAAACTGAAGCAACAGACCGAGATAAATAATTGAAGGGGAAGAAAAGGCGACATTTGGGGCTTCAAAACAAGCCATCTCCTCTGCTGCCCACCCCCTTGCTGTCTCTCTCTCTCCATTGCTCCCTCTCGTGAGCCTCTCCCTGGTGTGCTCTTGTTCACCAAGCCCAGCTTTTACCCCATCCCCTCTTCCAACACCACCGCTCTCTCTGCTGTTGGTCCACAAAATATATACTCTGTATGTGTGTGCGTACATAAGACTGTGTGATCTCTAAGTGAACGTGTACGAAAAAGTGTGTTTGAGTAATATTTTTTAGTGCCGTGCCCCAAGGCTTGAGCTGATGTCTTGCTGAGTGCTCTACACAGCTGTATCGGGGCCAGAGATGTGTGTGTGTGTGTGTGTGTGTGGATGGATGTGAAGATGAGGATGTGTTTGTAAGCTGGTACAGTTGGCATCCCACCACACACACACATACACACACACAAAACCCCTGGGGTAAAGGAGCAGCGAGTGACAGACCACAAGCAAATATCTCTGCACTGGATGTGTATGTGTGTGTTTGTATACCCCCAAGCTCTCGTCATAGTGTCGGACCTACATTTAAATTTGTTTTGCTCTTTGGGCACAATTTCGAACCATCCACAATCATAAGCACATTAAACTACTGAAAACACACCCTTGACATCAATCTGACAGAACAGAGAAGCGAGCCCGAGTAAAGCATATAATGTGAAGAACAGAACAATGACAGAGAAAGAAAAAAGAGATGTCTAAAGCACAGCGGAGAGGGGGAAGGGTGAAGAAGAAGCTAATATAAATGGACAGAGTCAGAAAGAGGAAGATAAACAAAGGCAGATTGGCAGGAGGGGTGAGGTTGAAGACATAGTTCACCCAAAAACAAAAATTCATACATTATTTACTTATACTGCAGTCTGCATTCACTTATAATGAATGGAAAAGAGCAGCAGGGATATTCTGCTAAACTTTTCTTTTTCTGTGTTCCACAGCTTCGAAATGTTATGTTACTAAGAACTGACTGAACATTCATTTGGGTGAGCTTTCCTTTCCTTTCCTTTTTACAGTAAGTCCCCCTGCAGTCACTAATTTTATCACTTCAAACTTATCTCTGATAATGAAAATGACATACTTATACATTTTAACTCTGAAAACCATTTCTTCATGCCTTATAATGGCTTAAATATATAATTCTACGCCCTTACCTCATTTATTATACACAGAACAATGAACATTCAAATTAGTCCCACCTCCAGTCAATTACTCCAGCTCAGGCTACCTGCTCCAAATTCACTTGGCTAATAAAATCAATAAAAACACTACATAACGGCAAGTGGCAATGATGGATTAATGTAGCTATATATGTTTGAACCAGAAACTTATTCTAAAGTCAATGTATTTGTAAACACTGCACTGGCTCCCTATCTAACATCGTATAGATTTTAAAATCTTGTTAATTACTTATAAAGCCCTGAATGGCTTACACTGTAAAAAATGGCCGTAAATTTAACTGTAAAAAAACAGTGAAAGTGCTACGGTAAAAACCTGTTAAATGGTTAATGGTAAATTCCTGTTAAATTAACAGGGAAACACCGTAAACTGGCATTCCCAGAATTCCCTGCATTGCATTTTTTAAATTTTGTTTGGATTTGATTTTTTTTCTTTGAAATAACTAGGTTTCTTAGTTTTTCGGATCAGTTATGTTTATTAGGTTTGTAGGTTACATTTAATGTTGTTAAATTAATGTTTATTGCCCATTTTAGTTTAATAATTCTTACCATGATGGTGTTTAGTGTTTGTGTGAATGAAAGTGGGCACCTTCTATTTATATCTGTTTTACTATTTTAAAGCTACTTGTGATGAGCTTTGGTCATCATGTGACTTTCTCATAACCAACTGCATTTGGTAAATATCAGCATAATTCAAAGGTACAAAATGGATTTCACTATTTTAACAGTCGGTATATTTACATTATTTCAGATATTACGGTGTCTTATTAGAAAATATGGCATTTAACTGTAAATTTAAAATAAAACCGTAAAACTATTAACAAAACAAAAATGTTTAGATTATATTTTTCAATTTTGTGCAGTAAAAGAAATTACTCTCAGTAACAACAAAAGTGTGTGCTTTTGTTTTACCGTTATTTAACGGTAGAATTTCGCCAACCCCAGTTGCCGGTTTATTACCATAAAAATAACTTTTTTTTTTTTACAGTGTACATACAGAAATAAATTACAGATGTAATTACATATAGGTATTTTTAAAAAATAGAAGTTCTTTGTAAAAACATGTATGTACACAATACTGTACGTGTATTGGACTGTACCAAATAAATGACTGAAATGTAAGTATAGTAGTTAAGGCCGCTTAATATAAAGTGGGACCATCTTAGCTTACTGGCAAGCTCCAGTAGTTACACAGCAATCTGGAAATCGGTAATAGATATTAGCATCTATAAACCTTAACTAATCAGATAAAAGGATGTTACTTGTACAGATGCAGGAATAATCAGTGGAGTAGAGGTCAGTAGAGCAGCAATGTATGAAGCGCAACTAACACAATGTTCAACCAAGCAGCTGACTGCCGGTCAATGTAGTAAATTTAAATAACCAACCAAACCATTTAACCCTCAATCCACAATTCCAATTGATTCCAGAGAAGACTGAATTTCGTCAGCAGAAACTCACCAAACAACGGTAGATGTGACCGCACCGAGAATCACATCTACAGTTATAGCTGGGCAAGCAGTTTCTTCTTTTCTTTTGTTTTTCTCCAACTTGATAATTCAGTTCACTCAATGCCATTAGCCCAGAAACACCACTTCTACAAGGTGTCAAAAATACTTTTCATTTCTTAAGATGTATTTTTTTTAGAAGCAGCGCTTTTTGCACTTTTAAATAAACAATATGCACACATCAAAATTAATTGTATGTCGCATCCATATCTTTTATTATAACCAACACACCTCCATCTTTGTTGCAATATAGCAAGTCCCAGATGTGCTAGAGGAAACATGTTATTTTTCTCTCTCTCTCTTATTTTCTAAAGAAATGTTTTTCATTTGCTTCTCACTTTCCCTCAGCGCTCCCACCTCTGTTATTAAGATGAGGCTCATCCAATCTGCCACAACAAAAGGAAACTTCTGATTAACAGGTGCTGCTGGACGAGGGAGACAGTGCATTTAAGCTTGTTTTAATTGAAAAACTCTTACAATGTAGCCTATATCACCTGTGTTTGAACACCAGCGAGCCGAGCGTCTGTACAGAAATCTTATTTAGATCCAATTTTCTGATCAGCACTGGCTTACCAGTAAAACTGTCAGGACGCTCTAAAGTTATCACACCATCATCTCATTCGCAGCCGTAAGAATCATCATGCTGAGAAAATATCAAAGGACGGAATGCAGATATAGTCGTCTTTTTAAAAAGCGCAGGCCTACTGTAGAGGACGTGGTTTAAGTCTACAGCGCACTTTCAATAGGAGCAATGGAATATAATGGTTTTGATTGAAATGTACTCTGATTCATGCGCGGGGAGTATCAAAAGCAGCGGGTCTTGCGGCCTCTGAACGCCCCCTCAAGATCATCGTATTTGTTATTCTTATTACCAGCAGATTTTCCTGGCGGGTAGCTAGGTAGATAATGAACAATGCTGTTGCCTCTATGGAAATTGGTGGAGTATTTATGACAAAATCAATCAGCTCTTTAATGCGGCACTGAGATGACTTGGCTTGCGTGTCTGTTGTGTTCTAAGCAGTTCATTTAAATGCACGTAGCGTGTTCAAAGATTGCGCTTACAGCTGATCTGTGGCATGTGGTGATTCTGATCTTGGGTTCTGTGAAGAAGTGCCAATTTTTGCTGACTTAAAGGCCAAAAGCTTGAAAGCTCACAGACTAGAAAGGGCTATCACATCAACAATCAGCCAAAGCTGTATAATGATTGCTCAAGGGGCCAATGTATCACAAACTGACCTTCGACCTGAAGGCAGTCCTAAAGGTTGACCCTTGATACCGGTGTCATGGTGTATCGCATCTTTAACACTAGCTTGCATACAAACAAATGAGACGTTTATATAAAGAGATAGAGCAGTTTTATAAAGGTCGAGGTATGATGGTCAAGACTTTTCAATCTCCACATGAAAGGAAAACATTATGCAGCTTGCAGGAAAATATAAAAAATATATATAAATTAACAATAAAAAGTTATTTCTTTATATTACAATTTTAAATGTTCTCTAAGACTATTTTCACCTCACAAAAAAAATAAAGATACAATAAGGTGAATCTAATAAATTCACGGGCAGATTCACATTTGACATTATGCAAAAAAAAAAAAAAGTTTAACTACTGTGATTAATTATTTTAATTATTATACTTACTATTATTAACTATTAGTCTGCATTGAAAAGTTTGTATTTAGTATTATTGCATATACATTGCAACCTTTTTTTAATTAAACTTAAAGTAAAATATCAATTAAATGTATAATAAATAATACATTAAACATTTTGTATTACTATACTGTACTTCTAAAATTATAGATAAATATGTCTTACTGCAATACAGTAATTTAATACCCTATAATTGACTCAATCAGACCATTTTTTTTATTTATTCATTAGTTCATTCATTCATTCATTTACTAATTATTACTGTAATTATTATTTTGTGTACATAACTGTGTTTGCTTAAATAACAAATACCTGCATGCAATTACATTCATTTTTACACCGTTGACCCATCTCTTACAGCTTAACCAACCTTTAAACCTGCCCATATCACCTGCTACCTCAGCTCTGGATATTTCTAGGCAGGGCATGTAGACCTATCAGTCACACACATTATCAAAGGATCCATCTTAAAAAATTGAGACATCTGAAAGAGGAAGCAGGATATGATACCTAACAAAATGTCAAAATCCACCCACCATTAATAAATGAAAGCAAAACTCTTGATACATTTCTTAATGTGCCTATAAATACTGAGCTATTTAACAACAGCAAAGAAACAGCTTCAGAAAGTAAGGCAGCAAATATGTTTAACCGGCCTTAATGTCAACAAGACAAAGGAGCTCATTGGCTTCAGAGGCCAAACGGGGATTCAGTCTGCAATGAGTACGGATGAGAAAACAATGAAACCACAGAGGCACTGATTTCAAATGACCTTACATGCACTCTGAGAGGACAAAAACATACACACACAGACAGATAGATAGATAGATAGAATATCTTATACACATGTAAACATGCCACTTTAAAATGCACAATGGGCTCCAAATGCCATTTGATAAAAGCAAAACATGGAAACACTCAAATGCACCTTTAACAAAAGGCCAGCCAGTTTATGAATGCTAAACATCAGGCCTAATACATCTTACTCAGACACAAAATATAATTGTTACTTTATTCTAGTGCCGAATAGTAAATAACATTATGAGCCCTTCCCTTAGGGTTAAAGGACTCAAGAGATCCAATTTGTTGGTGTATGCAAGTCATTATTTCCAAGTGATCTGTCAGCAAACTTTTCAGGGACAGGGCATTAGTTGCCAAAATGAGATTAGGTGAACAAGCAGAGATGGATAAAGTCCATCTAAAGGAGCGCAGAAAGGATTAAACCAACGGTGGGGTCACTGTTTTCAAGCCTACAGGGCTCCCAGAGGAGCCCCCAACGGCCTATTGATGACTTTGTCACTTTGACCTTTCACTTGATGGAGGGCTTGTAGGATACTACACAACGGCAGCACTAATGCAGCTGAATCCTATCCTGTGAAAATTACAGTGCTTACTGTACATGAGAGCCGAGGACCATAATTCAAGACCAACGGATCCACGACAACAGGAATACACAGAGTCCTTCATCAAGCAAATGAATTAACAGCAGACTTTAGACTCCTGCGTGTGTGTGTTTGGCGACACTTGAGATGTAGCATATGTCTCAGACACATGGGATAATTGATTTAAGGAGAATGTGATTCTTCATCAGGGACGTGAGAATTGATTATGATTTCCCCACCAGCACGCTGCAATCTCATAGGTCATAATCGTTGATCCTCTGCAAATACTGAACGAGGATCCAATTCATAGCTGAATGGTCTCGGTATCCAGTTCGCAGTAATAAACCAAATCAAATCCTGCCTCTAAGATTCAAGACGCTTCTGTAACCTCATTTGGAAACGAATTGTTGTTGCAGCCCTCCAACAACTTTTGACCAATGAGTTCCCTTTTTTTCTGCTTAATGGTTACTGGATGGAGACTTAGGGTGTACTCACACTAGGCATGGTTGCCGTGAACCGGGCCAGAGTACGATTGTCCCCCCTCCCCACTCACATATGATTTTAGCAAACGTGCCAGAGCACGCTTACGTCATTATAGTGAGGCGGTTTCAGGATAAACAGGAAGAGTGGCTCTTTCTCCACTGTGTTTGTTTTGGAGCGTCGCAAAAACGTGAGGTCGCGCGTCCTGTTCCGTGCTCCAGCACGGTTAGCGCTCACACTTCATGTGAACCGCGCCCGAGTCCAACTGAACAGTGCTCTGGCACACCTCTTCCAAGCGGGCCAGGGCCAGCTAAACGTACCGCGCCCGGGCACGATTCGGAGCACTCACACTAGTCAAACGAACCGCGCTTCGGTGGTCAAACGCAGTCGGGCACGGTTCAGACTGCCTAATGTGAGTACACCCTAAGTATTGGGTATAATTAGGGACATATAAGTTAAAAAGTGTAACCATGAATAATTAAGAAGTAAAATGACAATTCATATATTATAACTTTTATGTTTAGCAACTGGTAAAAATATTTCCATACTTATACTTTAGTATGAACTTCTGATGATGTGACTTATTAGTAAATGTATGACTTGTATAAGCTGTTTAACAGTGTTGTACTGTTAAATAAAAATCAAATATCTTGCAACTGAACTAAAGTTCAAATCAAGTCAACAATGTATCCGACTTTCAGAGTGGTGCTATTTGTCTCCTACATGTCCCCGTAGTGCCATTTTGGAGAACATTCACTAAAGTCGCACCACACAGATCCATTTTCTACATTTAGTTACGGTTTGGTTTGGACAAAAACAACATATCCGTGTGGTGCAGCTGAAACAAAACAACCAAAGCTCTTTTTACGTTCAGTGAATTTTCTTTAAAACGGTGCTTAACTGTGAAGTGGAAGAGACAAACTGTTAAATCAAATGTTTATTTTAGTTTTCTTTGTGTACAAAAAGTATTCTTGTAGCTTCGTAAATTACAGTTGAACCACTGACGTCATATGAACTATTTAATGATCTCAATGCTATGTTTATGGACGTCGATCGTGTTACATTGCTGTCAAAATGCATTAAACATTGCATTGGTCTTATGTGTTTGGAACAACCTGAGGCTGAGTAATTAATGATAGAATTTTCTCTTTTTGGGTGAACTAACCCTTTAATGCTTATTTCAACATATTTTAACAAGAACAATTTTGAGTACTCTTTAGGCCCCCTAGTGGGCCACGCTTCCCTGGTTGAGAACAAATTAATAAGTTGTAACTGAATCAACTTAAAGAGCTCATGATAGAAAGTGTCTAAGGCTGTTTGTGCTGATGCTGTTAAATGTGCTTTTTGTTTGCTGCTGTCAACACCTCACACCGTCTTTAGTTTAGACTTCACAGCAGGCTCTAAACCTGAATTCCCATCAGCACGCTGAGTGGCAGTGAAGCAGCGGGCGCTGGCGTGATGAAGACTGGCATCAGTGGACCAGTTAGTGCTGATGTACCGACAGCCGCGCCAAGACAATACGGAAGACGCAGAGAAAACAGATCTCCACAACCCATCACGCTCCTTTCAGAGGAACAAAGCCATGCTCTAGCATCCCCGGCTGTGTGGCAGGAACAAAACGTCGAACCGTTTTAACATCCAACCTGGATCATACATCATCTGGAGATGTACAGAAGCAACGGCGGGGCCGAGGGAAAATCATGCATCTCATTTCGACAGATTCAGTCGTTTGTAAGGCATTTAAAAGCATCTGCTTTCCATTTGAAAGATTCAAAAGAGGACGCTTGCGTGTTTGTGCAAGGGCACAGATCCACGTCCTTTCATTTCTCCAGGAGAACGGCTCTCTTGACTGACTGATCTCATTTCGCTCTGCCAGCACTTAAAAAAATTAAATAAATAAATGCTCGTACAATGAATGATCCATCAAGGTGGCATTTGTCTTATGATTGCATTTGTGTTTGGAAAGAGCATACACTCGCAACATTTTCCGTGCGAGGTGGGAAGCAAGCAGACAATTATAAGGTGATTTATTGTCTTCCTAAAACAATCACGGCTAGCCTGCAATAACGCTGCCTAAAATGAGGGCCTTGTGATGAAATATTCAAGAGAGATGTTTCCACGTCGTGATATATAGCAAAGGATATCACTCACCCAAACGCACACCTGAAGGATAAATAAACAGACGGCCAATGGTTGAAATTATGTGCGCATGACTTCATATTTGCTCCATAAACCTGACATGAGCTCTTTAAATACGGTTCAAATTTACAGCTGGCGTTCCAGCGGAGCGTCTAGCGCAGAACCCCGGGTGTTTCTATTGTAAACCCCTCCTCTGAGACTTTACTGGAAGACCTGCATGAATGCACTTTTATTTTTGGCCATTTTACTATTTTTATTTATAAGGATCGTGATCGAAAGGACATGGAACGATTCTTTTTCAAAGACATTGAAAAATGGCCCAAGCTGAATTCAAACCCACTTGGCCCCCAAAAACTGCCTAATATGAATAGAACTGCGTACAACTGCCAAATGTGTTGGAGAAGGTGCTAATCACAGGCTTTGATTTTAGATTTTTTTTTTTTTTAAAGTGCAAGTCTGGTATTATTATTAATATATTTATAAATAAAAAAATAAATAAATAAACAGTACTTTTATTTTGTTTATTTTTTATTTATTTATTTTCTATTTTTAGAGAAAATATATAGACAAATTGAATCAATAATTATTTTTAATTTTTAATAAGTATTTTTCAAACAATCAGTTATTATGACATTGCGTTTGCATGACAATTTATGAAATGATTAGCAAAATTTTGCCTAAAATAGTTTGAGACCTGTAAAACTACTTTCTTTTTTTTCAAGAAACAAATAACTAAACAAACCAACAGACACAAATAAATAAATAATCAAACACACTTTTTTCTTCTGAAGAAAATGAATCTCATGTTAAGGCTGTAAATATTACGATATTTGTATTTATTGGAAAACTGATTTTCTTGCAGCGTGAAGGTTATTTCTCACGCTCTGAATGAAGTGTTCGGTTCGATGACGGCACTTCGCTCATTTGATAGTGAGAGTCTTGGGTGAATTTCTTCTGTGCAATTATCATTAAACTGTCAGGTAGGATTAGGGCCTCATAAGCTTTGCTGAGCGATCAGCTGCAGAAGCCCTGAAGAGATTCAGATGAATCCAAGGCCTCTCACTCGATGGCTGAAATGAGGAGGTGAGTTAAAGCCCTGAGACCTGATGGGATTGTGAATACAACCTTTCCTTTACAAAACCTTCCTCTTAAGGATCACCGTAAGCTTCCTGGATACAAAGTACGGATGTAAGGGCTTTAATAATCCCATAAAAGAGTTCCTTCTCCAACTGGAAAGAGGGCCGTAAGTCATGTTGTGAGAGTTGTGAGAGTCATGTGAAATAATCTTCACTTCTTGTAATCAAACACGTCAACATAATAAGACTATACTTGACACACCACTGGGGTTTTATACACTCTGATGTCTGCTGGATCAGTATTGGGTAGTGAGGTGTAATTTTAGAAACGGAATCCACGAAGCATGCTTCAATAGTGTCCATTAACGGCAACATGAAAACAACAACAACTCAACAGATTATTTCCGTAAAACATGGCAAGTGCAACAAACACATACACACTTAATTGCATCCAGTGGTACGAAAAGATACTGAAATTCAATGAATGCACAGCTATTTAGCTATTGGTAAGTTTATTTAACTAACCAATTTTCACAATTTTGGATTATACCATTGTGCATTTGGATGTACAGGTATGTGATAAAACACACGACACAGATGCATTGACAGAATTTAACATATTATATGCAAATAAATTTACAGATATATTTTCTCTACTAGCATAATGTATAGGTACATTTTACAAATTTAAACTTAAGCTAATCTAAACCCTTAACCTACTCCTGCATAACCAGTCAACAATTAAAAAAAATAAATAATAATAATATTAATTCAATTAAATTCATTGACTGACAGCAAATGTACAGTAGAATTTATTGGAATATTTCATTAAATGATTACATTTTATAATTTTGAAAATTAATTGCTAATTATTCTTAACAAAATTAATAATGATAATGATAATAATAATTATAAATGTTAGGCCTAGTATAAAGCTATAATGTTAAATCAGAATATGTAAACACATTAAATTAATGTGTTTAACCATTTTTAATCAAAAATATTTCAAAATCAAATTATTTCCACAAATTAAATATGTATAATGTCTGCCAAAACTGACAAACATTTGTACACCTCTAAAGTTGATCATAGCCTATATAAAATACAACCTAGGCTCATGCATTTCTGCAAAACTGAAAAAAAGTACCTATACATACAAGTCGCTGCAGTTTTCAGTTGAAATGAACACTAGAGGCAGTAAAACTCCCACAACTTTTAGTCCTTTTCACACAAAAGTATGATTTAAAGGTACGTTTTGATTAATGAAGGCAAATTCTCACACAATTACTTTCAGAATGGTATGTTATGACTTTATAACAATTTTAACATCCTGCACGATTTGAAAACTGATGCTTTTGAACGTTGTTGTCACATATACAGCTTCATATGTATACGTTTTCTAGTTCAGTGGGTAGTTCATGGGATATGACGTAGCACTTAGGAGCTGAAAAGCACCAGGTTCGAATCCCCTGTAAACCGATTCGACGAAACAGCTCAAATCAGTTTAAGGAAGTAAAAATAGCATGGCTGCATAAGCAAATACGTTTTTAAATTACTTAATAACTTCATAATTAATAATAACCAGGAACCTGCATTAAGAAAGTAAACAGATTCTATTTTGAGTCGATGTGGACTTAAGGGAAGTGGAGTACGGTTAACAAGGTTTGACTGACGTAAACTGAGAAATTTCATGTGATCTGATAAAAGATTATCAGATTCTTGAACACTTGTGCTCTCAAAAACACATTGATTCCGCCATGTTCATTTAAATTCTCAACAAGCTCTCCATAAAAAAACATTCTGCCTCAAAAAAACAAGCCCACAGACAGGAATTGACAGTTTTGTCTGACTCAATCAATACCATCAATCTGGAGCTATCTTAAAAATCTGATATGATTAAACAAGAAGGAGTTGGGGGGAGTGGGGGTGATGTATGCCTAAATCGATAAACTGCGGTAAATGCTTCCAAGGCGTGCAGCCATGAGATGAAATCTGAGCACTCTCACGCTCTCTCCTCTGAACAGCAGCACTCACCACAAGAGCAGCTTGCCAGTGTTTATGGATCACAGGGTTAAATAGGGATGTACAAGAAGGCACCACTGAGACCGAAGCATGTCAAAGCATTAAGACTCGACTGTCACATCTCTAATAAGAAAAGGCCTTCCTCCACGGCCCAAAGAAAGGGTCAGTCAGAACACTCTAAACGTCCCAAACATCAGAGCTCTACAGACACGTAATCGACAGCAAACCAGAGGAACATACGCATTACTGTCAGTCTTTGTTACTTTGTGAGGTTGTGCTGCATATATTAGCTCTGGTCGAAACTCTAGTGAGCTGTCTAGCTAGAAAGCGTTTTAAAAGGCAAGGTCATATGTAGTGCTGGTCAAGTTTGTAACAATTTAGATTTATTCATATTTTTTATATTTTTGAAAGAAGTTTCTTATGCTGCATGTATTTGATAAAACATACAGTAATACGGCTACATATTATAAAATATTGAATTCATTAATTAATTGTGTGTGTGTGTGTGTGTGTGTGTGCGCACGTTTTTGAGACAAATGAGAACATACATTTTTATAGTGACATATGGTATGACATAGGTATTACAAGGAAAAAGGTTACTTTTCAGGACAGTGCCCCATGTCCCAAATTTTTTAAACACTTATAAATCACACCGAATCGAGTGTATTGAAAATCTTAAATGGCAGAAGGTTTGATTATTTTTTGCCAATTCTGTTAAATTGACATTTTAAATATGATAAATATAATATAGTATAATATTTCACACAAATAGTATATATATATATATATATATATATATATATATATATATAATTACACAATATATTTTACTTTACAACACTTATTTATTATATTCTACTGTAGTTTAGTATTTTATGAAGTTAAAACATAAATTAAAAAGATCAATTTTGCCAGTGAATGTAGCTGAAATATTAAAACAAAAAGTTTTTCAACTGATTTATTTTACTTTATTTCAGTTTGATTTATTCCAAGTAGTTTTTCCCGTTACTATTAGCTTTAAAACATACAAATCACAAACTCTATTGAAATTGATTGACAGAAAAAACTGAATAAATTAATAAATGGATATAATAAACAATGGAATTTAAACCAACGCATGAACATACAGTATTAGAATCTGCTGTATAATGAGCCATTGTTTATTTTTGTTCTTTTGTATTAATGAAAGTAAAATGATCATTTTTTGGTTTGGTTTGTTTTGTGACTGCTGCACCATTAGCTTAGCAACATGCCAAAAACAAAACCAGCAGTCCGGTAGCCATATAATAGTAATAATGTATTATAGTAAAAGTGCCATATTGGTTACCATTTGTATAACCACTGTTTTACTACAAACCTCATCGTTAAACCGTGGTTGGTTAGTGGTTAGTAAAACCATGATTAATGTGTGATTACCGGAACTGCCTGGCAGCTCCAAATGTAGGCAACACAGAGCAAAGCAGCTCACTAGGAGCACACGGAACAAAGCTATTGTGTTTTCCATACTAATTATAAGCACTGGGGCGATGTACACATAAAGCCATAGCAGAAAGAGGCGATAAGATTATTAGACTGTTAGGCAGCTGAGGTGAGGCGAGACCTTGAGCTGTGTTTAGCAGGTCCCTGAAGGCAAGCCTCTAGGTATGAGACCGCCACTGAAGCTGTTTGTTCTTAAAAGCTTTGTTAGAAAAGCAGAGCGGCACAGTAAGATTACGGCACTGTCTACCCCCAACTACTCGGAAAAACATTCCCCGCCGATTTAGCGTTTGAAGTCGGAAGGTAATAGCCTGTTGGGACAGTTTTTGTGTTTGTTTTTGATGACAGTTGAGAGGCATGACAAAATCTTCTTTGTGTATTGTGGCTTTGGCCACCTGGTCTGGAGCTGCGTGAGGAGAAATCGGGGACTATCAGTTTCCGTGTATTACAAAAAGCAACAACATCTCATTTTCAATTCTTCTTCTCAGCATCTCTTTGAACCTGCAACCCAAGTCGATCTGTTTGTGTTTATTTTTGCAATGAACAAAGTGCGAATATCACCGCACTGAAAGGCTATATTTCATTTATATGTTGAAAGCACTAACTTAAACACCACTCAGACAACTTTTTATAAAGTTTGTATCCCCTATGACAACACTGTGTTTTTCTTGTACTGCCATTTCTTTAATGGATACTTTCCAAGTGCTTTCTGCCAAAAATACATTCAGTTTTGACACAAAGAAAAGATGTGTTGCAGCGCGGTTATTTAGTCCCTTTGAGATCCACCTCTATACAGCTCGGAAAAGGCTCCGACAATCACAGGGATAAAAGAGCGGTTTGTAAACGTTCACAAGAAGCAAATATGTTACTTCCGAAGTACAATTTATATGTATACTACACATCTTCTATTCAGTTGAGTTTTGTAAACAACTACGCAATGAAAAATGTCAAGGGTAAAAAGAGCTGTGAGTGTGACAAACACTGGACACTCAAGTAAATGTTTAGATAACCATTAGACTATTTTCAATTATTTCATTTTTGTGTTAATTAAATTAATTAAATACATTTTTTAACAACCATAAGACAAAGAACATGAAGACCATGTTGTAACGATCAGCTGGATGTGCCAGCAAGGCTTTGGATGGCACTCCAGCTCTCCATGCATTGTGTGTGTGTTTGTGTCTGTTTTCACTCATGGACTCATATCAATGAACTCATGTCTCCGCCCACCTTGTCTGTTGTCTCGGTTGTTTATTCATGTCTCCGCCGATCTTGTTTGTTGTCATGGCCACTAATCTGTTTCTCCGCCCCCCAGTGTCATTGTCACGTGTATAAAGTGTCCGTATGTTTCCATTGACAGTCGCTCGTGATTGTTGAATGTACCCTATGTTTACTCCGATCGTGAGCCCTCCGTGTTTCCTTGTTCCTTGTGTGTATTTGGATTTACCTTTGTCGACCCACGCTTCTCCTACTGGATTATTCTCTCACCTTTGCCTCTGATGTCCCCGGTGCCGCTTGTTTGACTCTGCCTGTTTTCTATGCTGTGTTTACTCTGTGTGTCATAAATAAAGCCTGCAGATGAATCCGAACGCCTTCCCGTGTCTCAATCGTGACAGAATCAGGAGCCGCGTACAAGGATTCAGAGGCTGTTATGACCAGCCTGAGTACAGAGACTTGTCGTTGCCCCGCTGGCAGGATTATAAACAGGTACCAGAGACTCATCTGCGTGCCCTGTTTCAGCGTGGACGCCGTATTGAGGAGTACTTCATGGATTTTATCGCTGTATCTCATCGTGTGCAGGTCAGTGAGAACAAGATCAAACTCTACTTCCTGTGTGGATTAGATCTGGAGTTATTGCGCGATCCTCCCGAGGAAGATCCCACTTGGACTTTAGAACAGCTTATAGACTCTGTGCTTTGGTGCTGTGGGTCACGTTTCACCGTGGGAGAAGTGGTGGAGGATTCGCGGACTCGGCGGTCTGCTGGCAACCCGTGGATCGGTACTTGCTGCACCATTAGGCGAACGCCGTTCAGACACCGAGGTTGCCAGGTCGCCTCACAAAACCCTCACGGTGCATAATTCACCAGTGCGGTTGCCAGGTCTTTCTGAAAGGGTTTGAAGGCAGTTTCACAATATGGCAAGCCATTTAAGCCTCCAACATTGAAATCAGGGGAGCCACATTCAATCTCTTCTGTTCAGTCAGTGCCAGTGGTGCAGCCTGGAGAGCTGCTTTCGGCAAACCCTGTTTCAGGTCCGCAAATAACGGGTCCCAGCCCCGTTTCACAGTATTGCAAGCCATATAAAGCACTGTTGGTCCCGGTTTTTCAGCCAGAGAGGCTGTTTCAAGCCCTGTCGGTACCAGTTATACCGACTTCCGGTTCCTAGCCCGCATATAATGGGTCCCACTCCCGTTGCACGGTACAAAGAGCCGTGTCCAGTCATGTCGGTTTGCGATTTGGGTTTCGTGTGGCCGAATCCGCCAGACCCTGTCTGTGATCCCAATCCTGAGTGGCCGGATCCACCAGACCCTGTCTGTGATACCGATCCTGAGTGGCCGGATCCGCCAGACTCAGATCCAGATCCCCAATCACTGAATTCACCCGACCTCCATGGAGCCTGTGAGGCCCATTGGCCTGAACCTCCGGAACCAGTGTGTGGCCCAGAGACTCCATCGGGTCCGCCAGAGGCTGCACTACCTCTGGAGATGTCGGTTTCGGCCGTAGAGTCCCCAGAGGTCCCATTGGTGGCTGCTCAACCCATGGAGGTCTCTAAATCGTGGTTCGATCGGTCAGGGAGGGAGTATTCACTGTCGGCTCAGCTTCAGAGGGTAATGTCAGTGCCAGTCTGGTCTCGAAGGGCGTATTCACAAACTAATCGGTCTAGAAGGGCGATGTCATTGACTGTTGGTTGCAAGAGGGCGCTGTCAGATCCTGCTCGGTCCTGGAGGTCGTCCTCGCAGACTGGTGAGCCCATGTACATGGACCTCTTTTTTACTAATATATACTATATGATTTGTCTGATTTATTGAAGTGGCCCAAGGGTTTCGGCTTAGCTTCTGGCACAGAGGAAGCCCTGACAATGCCTGGTCAAGCACCGGCATGCCGCTTTTGCCCCAACAGTGGAAATGCAGCTATTGAAGATCTAAGGGGCTGCACAGAAACAGATGAATCAGTTGAGTTGAGGGTGAGCACAAGTGTGGGAACTGGTTCTGTGGAAACAGGTAAATGGTCCAGCGACAGTTCTGTGACACACACAGCAGCAAGCTCTGGCTCCAGGACAGATATTTCCAACTAGATCTGACAGAATTCCGTGTAATGGCCACAGACTCAACGCAAAATTCTGCGCTAGTGTCATGGAATCGTTGAAAATTCTGTGATGGGCTCACAGAAAAGATTACCATGTAAGTCAGTGAATCTAGTGATCCACGCATGGATATCTGGATTCAAAATATTGGGTAATGATATTGCCGTTATTGCATATGTATTGGGGTGTGATTTTTTACTGTAAACGGTCACACCAGTTATTTATTTAACTTTATTTATACATTTATGAGCTCGTAACCCAACACCTGCCCCTAAACCTACCATCCATTAATAAAACACAAGATAAACCGGCACATGCAACTACCGACATTATTGATTTAAAAAGACTAATATCCACCAAATCCCATTTAGATGTAATTCTTGAAGTACCCTTAGATAAAAAGGATGAATTGTCTACTCTATACAGGCTGATCTCCTCTATCTCAACCCTGTCTCTCTCTAATTTAGCAACAGTGGGAGTCTGACCTCTGACTCACATTTGAAGATGAGCTTTGGAGCCATATTTTGTCCCATGTTCTTACCTCTTCTATATGTGCACGACATAGTCTTATACAATTAAAATTGATTTCTTCGAACTTACTGGACAAAAGTGAGGTTGGCAAAAATTTGGCAAGATGTGGATCCCATATGTGATTGTTGACATCAGGCCCCTGCAGACTTAATCCATATGTTTTGGTTATATCCATCCATAACTTATATTTGGCTATCAATATTTAAATGCTTTTCCTCTGCAACAAAGAAACAGATTGACCCCCAAATGTCACAGTCTGCCTGGATGTTTTGCAAGCACGTTTGTTTTTTGACATTACTAGTTAGACGGCGTATTCTTCTGATATGGAAACAAATTCTTCCTACATCTAAAAAATTAGGTATACAACAAAGGGCAACACTAGTGTGTTTCTGAAACTTGGGACCCTTTTATTTGTTTTGTTTTCCAATCATGAGAACTCTTATAGTCTGCCAAGCTAATCAGTAAGATATCATTATGATTTGTACATTAGTGATTATTTGTATTTATTTCGTTTCTAGACTCTGAAAAGTCTATTTTGTACAATGTCTCCTGATCGATTTGATTTGCTTCTCCTCTAAAAAATGCGATTTCAGCAATTAAATATTTTATTCTCTTTTTCGCACAAAGACATTGCATGGCTTCAGAAGGACTTGAAATGCAACACAACTTGTTTGTAACGCTTTTTACTGCTTATGGTCACTTTTTGCAACAAATACCTGTGACTGCGTATCCATCTTGTATCTGAACTTTGAAAGGGACTTAACACTGTTTTTATTTGTGATTTACTGTATCAGTCTAAATTACAGTTAGACAGGTGTTTTAGATAGCCAAGAAAATCGAAATATAATATTAATAATTCCACTATTTATTTAGTGAAATGCTGCAATTATCTGCAGTGAAAATAAAGCATGACTGCATTCCCAAACACACACAAAACTCACAGCATGAGCAATAAACATTAAATTACTGTGCACATAGCTGGAGATCTGAGCTCCCTGGTGCTTCTTCCTTTGCAGGTCCTGGTCAGCCTTCATCTCCACCAGTCCCACCCATTCCTCCTAGGTCCTCATCCCTCAGGCTCTGCCATCTCGTTCAGCCCTATAACCCTCTTTCACTTCGGCTCTACCTTTTGTCCTCACTCCCACTGGCTCATCCTTTATGAGCTAATTCTTTGCGAGGCTGCAGCTACAGCTTACTTGCTTTGCCTTCATCATGTTTTTTTTGGCATTATTAGTTTAAATAAGGTTACTACTGCAAATGTATCGTGCCTCTAGTCTCCTTTCCTGCAACCAGTATGCTGAATGTTTATGAAATCTTTCTTGAGTATAACATAGAAAGTTAGTAGTTTCTCCCCAGAATCATGTCTACTGCATCACTGTCTTTCACTCTGTGAAGTTAAAAGGGGTTTCCATGCTGAGTTAAAGACCCGAGAGTTATGAACTTCTCAGCTAGTTCATCTCTTACCCAGCATGCCCCTGAGACTCTTAGAAAATATCCAGTAGCACAAGCAATAAAAGTGCTGTGCCACAGTGAAGTGACTTCATCTCACAGTAAAGCTCTCAGTGATATATGAAACAGGGGGCAAAGAGGGGATACCAGCATGAGCGCTGGGGTACCATGGACCTTATTGCCCCCATGTACCCCTTTGTTATTTAATGCAGAACAGTGGAGAACAGCTGTTACTCTTTACAGAATCTCTATGTAAACTCCTGCAGTGTTTAGCTTCATAAATTTGCTAATATCCATTGGGATCCTGATTTTACAAGAAGGTATGTTTTAGTGGTCTTTACAAATAATCTCTGGAAAACAGATTAGGAGACCATTCCCATCCCAAGAAGTCAATGGTGTGAATACTTAATTATTTGGTTTAGGACCACATCATGCCCATGTGCCAGGCACAAATATCTTAGAAGTTGTTCGCCTTTGCATGTTGTAGTTGCCTTTGGCTAACTGGGGGGTTTACACATAAATATATTAAGGCATACATTTTTTAATGAATCTTTCAATGGAGCTGCTCAGTTATGGAATGATTTTAGACTCAAAATGATTAATAGATGCACGCACAATTATCCATGCGCTACGTAAGGAATAATTGACGACGAGCCGTTGAATTATTAGAAAAATAATGCACACCCGTTACACCTCGGTGTGCATTATTTTTCTAATAATTCAACGGTCCGGAGTCAATTATTCCGCTTATACTACGGTTG
>JAUCMU010000013.1:2081528-2099865 GCA_032275025.1 Enteromius treurensis | reverse complement strand
TTTTGAGAATCCAACGTTTAACTGATCTTAATAAATGCTTATTGTCACTCATGTAAACACGACAGGGTTTTTTTCCCGCAATTAAACGTCTGCGCTTTGTTTTGCGGCGGACGGAAAATAAACGCGACACTCGCGCCCCCTGGAAATCCGCTCAAATGCAACCAATCAGATGATGACTTCGACACTGCTGAAGTGTTTCCAGAAAAGTGTACTGGATGCATCAGACGTTCAGCCAACGCTCCGTGGGCGTGACGTCTGAGGCTGAGACTACATCTTAAGTAAAAATTAACTTACGTACACATAACATAAAAATGAATCCCGCGTGACTGATTCGCTTAAAATCGGGTGATTTTAGGTCAGCGCTTTGCCTCTTACTCAATGGTGCTCTCTGCTGGAAAGAAAAGTAGTAAGATGGCAGATCGAACGCTTCCGGTGGCTTCACCGGCTGTCGGCAGTTTAGAACACGATGATCATATAGATCAGTGGGTGTAAAAAAGACTTGTACTAGCTTAGAATTTTACAAATTAGCCAAGAGCTTGTCGAACTCATTAAAAAGTGACAGTTGGGTCTGGAGTTCCAGATGGTAAAGGATACAAACCATTAACACAAGGCGACCACAACAACATAACTCCTACACTTCAAATGCATCTCCTACAAGGTAAAAACTTGTTAGTAAATATAGTCTACATCCAAAGCTGTGTCTGGAAGCGCCATTTAGTCCCTAAGGCACACTGATTGATCCGTAAAAACCGAATGAAAACAGCACAGCTGCACGGAATTATCTATGTAATGGCATTTAATTGTGGGCAAGGATGTAGAGGATAGTTTTTGAGAACGACACATTAGCGGGCTGGAAGCGCTGAGAGCAACTGGCCATTTAATCAACAGCCTCATGGTGATATGTAGTTATTCTGACCCCTGAATACGTCGGTGCATAAATCACAATGAGAAAACAGCAGTTACCATGGTGAAGAGATGAGAGGGGACTTTATAGTACGTCCTGAGAGTACAGAAATACTACACAAAAGCAGACGTCTCTGGGCATTTATCTTTTCATATTCATCCCAACAGGCTACATGCCTGTTTCACTGAAGCTAGAAGGCTAGATTTCTGAATACGCATTCAACGCCTGTCAATTTAAACTACAAAAACACAAAGTCAAAAGAGGGAGAGGCTATTTCTTTGTGTTCTGGATTTATCCAACTCAACTAGCCACTGCGTATCCAGCTTCAAAAGCTTATTCAATACGGTGTCCTCTGTAAACAGTTACAATCATTCAAGGACAATATACATTTCCATAACAGGGTCGTGCCACTAGACTTCAATCTGAGTTTTGATTGCTTCCAAACAGCGAGCTAAAAGAAACAGAGGTCGTAATAAATGTCTGAAGAGTGTTTTTGTTTTCATTAACAGCTCTCAGAGATATTCAGCACACCTTATAGCTCCTTTGAAATGCAAATATGAGCTCAATTACATCAAAACAACTTTCTCCAGTTTTTCATCCTAAACTGTCTATGCGCATATTGCGGTTGCCAACATTATTTACGGAAATTGAATTGTACCGTTCTAATTTTGCACAATAAAGTAAACATGATCTGTAGATATATGATTAATTTGCATTTATATTCAACACAAACAAAACAATTTATGATGAGAAAACACAAACATGTTTTAAACAGAGATTGGCCGTCCCTGGGGAAATAGCAGCAAGCATTAGTTTAATGAATACAGCCTTGTGGATTAAACTGAATAACCTTGCTGTCTATTTAAATACTTGGTATGTACAGTATCCAGGTAATATGGGTTCATATATTTACTAAAAGTTTTCTATTTGTTGTGTTGGATTAAATGGTTTCCAGTGTCAACTGTTTGAGTGCTTAACTCATTAAAAATATAAATATATATATATATATATTTTAAAAAATCACTCTCGCTCTCAAAGATCTCACTTCAGCAGAAACTTAACAAGAGAAACGAGGGTTCCACAGTATCATGTACACATAAATATAAATACTGTATGAGCTCAAAGACCTAAAAACTGTAAAGATGTGAAATGTGTCATCACGACATATCTCTGTAGAGATGTCTTGTGTCAGGACAAGACTATACGGCTCTCATAACAAATAGAGGCTGAAACTTAAAAAAAAAGGTCCAAACGAATAAAGAATACTTATAATGATCTGAATATAGCTATCAAAAAAGTCTCAGTTAGCAGTAACTATGTCCAATAAGTGAACAATTTCTGCGTTTTATTACTAGGTTTTATAAACCAGACCAATTTTGGTGAAAAGATTCAACACAAAAGAACAGTTCATGAATCGGTTATCGCTACATATTTGAAGATCTCACAGAAACGTACCAAGAGCAGGACAAAGATCAAAATTTATAGTGAATAACATCAGAGTTTCTTTCACTCTGCAGCAATATTTTCAAAATGTTGTTTTTAATGCACAAAAAAGCACTAAACAAAAACATATGTTTTAGTTTGGTGCAGCCACTTTTTTGTCTATGGGAACCTGGGCATCTAACAGCTACATTGATCGAATGACTTTATCCATTGGCGATTTTGAAATGATGAGAATTTTTTCACCATATACTGTGGATTGAACTTTCTCCTATTCATATAATAATGGAGCGTATACGATTTTGATAACAACTTACATTTCATTTTAAAGTGCTTTGCATCCTTTTTGCGGCTTAAAATCCGCAGCTCCTATTGTAATTAATTTGAAAAAAGGGACCAGCGAAGTCTTCCAGCAAAATTTTTTCATGGAAGAAAGGATGGAACAAATTGAGGGCAAGTAAATGATGACAGAATTGTCATTTTTGGGTGAACTAATCCTTTAAGAATGGGATCCTTTGGATTCAAACAATGTTTCCACAAGGGAACTCGAAAAAAAGGACAGGCCGGCGTACCGTGCAAAAATAACAATCATATGCAAATGTGCCAATATGCGATGAAGAAGGCGACGAGAAGTCAAGCAATCGCTCATGTAAATGCAAGCCGTGGGAGTTTATCGAATCAAAGTAAATGATAGCTGAGTTCTCAAAAACAGATGCTCAGATTTCCATAAGTCGACTTCAAAACCGGTAAAGGTAACAAAACACAGTAAGGACTCTTCAAGCATGGCAGGTTATTTTGAGTGATGGGCGAGAGGTTGTCAGTGCGTCACGCTACGATGAACAGATGGTATGTTTCAGTGCTAGTTTCGAACAAACTTGCAGTGAGGAAGACTACGGAGGCATCAACTATTATCTGAGAAAAAGTGAAAGGAATTTGTCAAACACTTGTCAACAGCTTCTCCTCCAAAAGGTTCTTCGGTCCCTAATGAGACAGTTGGTGGCAAAAGGTGATGGAAGGGTGTTTGGACACGTGGGATGAGTATAGATCCAGTGTAGCGTGTCAGCTGGAACTCACTTAGAAATCCGTTCCCATTCGTCCATTTACTCCAGTCTGTCTTTCTGTGGAAGTACACAAATTAAACTGCAAAGCAATCTGGCTTCAAATTTTGATTATCCTTCATGTCAAGGACGCTTGGGTTTGTCTGTATTTTGTCCACTTTTTTGATGAATGAAGCTATTTTCAAAAGGTCATTGGCGAAGTCTGTGGGACATTTTGAAAAAGTGAAAGAAAGCAGGACTGTGAAAAACAAGTTTCATGCAGGTTACGCAAAGAGAGACTCGAGGGCTGCTAAACGCTCCGTTGTTAAGGTCCGAGCTTCGATGGATCATGATTTTAAGAACGCCGGTCAAACAGGTTTCACAAAGACCCCAGCCCACTGTAGCTTGTGTCCCATCTTCTTTTCTCTGTGTTAACCTTAACTGTTCTTAGATTGTTTACTGCCTCGTGGATGTCAACATAATGCCAGTCGTTGCTTGCAGCCTCAGTAAACAGTTTACAGCACAACATTGCCACAAATTACCCTTGTTATTACCGCACACGTCGCTTTGAAGGTGATATTTGCCAGCTCAGCTTTAAGACGTGAATTATGGGGCCTTTTAAAACCTCTGCAAACTTGAATGTTAGATTTACGGTTAAATTAAAAAGCCTAAATTATTTTAGACAAGAGCGGACAAGGGTTTTTTGTAAATGTTCTGCACATGCCTCAGGCGTGCCCGGATTCATCTTGGTGTAAACATGGGAGCAAGTCCTCAAGGGCAGCCTACACAAAGACAATCTCCATTGACCTCTGGCCTCTGATTATGCAGACGAAGGTGAGAAGCTAACAGCAGACGCGCATTTGAAGCCATGCATGTCCGCCTTTTGTATAAAGTTATGGAAAGCTGACACCGGAAATGGTTGCTTTTTACGAAATATAGCAGGTCACGAGGTGAGCTGTGTGTTCTTTTATTTAATAGCGATGTGCTATCCTGCCAGACCTATTTATCAACAAAACCTAACTGTTTAAAATATACACCATCCCGCATGATGTGCTTACAAATATTTGTTTTGACCTTGGTCAGCAATATCCATTTTGTGTGTTTATGTGCAGCTCTTCTTTTTATAAGCCATCCCTATGGCAAAGCTAAACACCAAAGCCTTTGGAAACTCTATAACGAGTCAAAAGAACTCTCCCAAAAGCTATAGAGAGCTACTTCTACTGTATAAGAACCTTTCCAAAACACAAGGTTTTAGACAACATCATTCTGAAGTTTAAAATGTGTCATACCACAACACACCTTCTAGAGCATTGATAAAAAAACACTATTTATTTGAAGAGTCTATCAAACAATTTTACCGCCAAAGGCGTTTAAAATGACAAAATCTCATTGGTCGATATGTAAATTGTTCATTAATTTGCGCATTGTTTAAAAAAATAAAAAATCCCACACTCATCTGTGGTGTTTTGCCTTTTTAGTAAAACTGGCCTTATGCTTGTTGATTACTGGACATCAGGTCAACCATTAAAAAACTATAAACTCAAGACTGAAGACTTGTCCAGAGATCTGTTCAGATTTAAATCTCAATCAAATGCTTTGAAAACAGCAGCACCAACCTAAAAACCAACGATTATCTGTGATTTGAAAGCTTTCAGTGACAGACTAAGATTCCAGGACAGTCTACAACTGAGCTACTGTACAGCTAATATAAATGAAAAGTATAGCTGAAGCTTAAAGCCTGAAAAAACAAAACAAAAAAAAGTACACCTAGCAGGTTTCGGTCCATAAGCGAGATGTTTATTTGATTGCATTTGAACAAAAGCAAAGACCCAGAGGGTGAACGCCCATCTCTGCCCTAAAATCTTCCTTCGCCTCTTCACCCGACGCCCGAGCAACACGCTGCTCTACATAGAATTAGCCCCGTTCCAATCCAAAGGATAACACACGTCTATTCAATGTACTGTAGGACGCAAAACGTAACGCGGCATTAAAAGATTAAATTCCCCCGGCTTTCTGCAACCAATTTGAATGTTCCTTTTTTTTTTTTCCTGTCCTCTTCTTCTGATGCATCTTATGAAAAACGACTACATTTCAGTACGGTCGTTTCCAGAGGCCCCTAAACAATAGCCTCACGGCAGCGCGCTGGATAGATGCCACCACGCATCCGAAGCAGGACACATAATCTCCTTGCGGTGATAGCAGAACATTCTGGACTGGAGGGAAGCTGTTCATCCAAAGCAGCAGACAGCCATCTGACAAATACAGCAGACAGCGATGATGGCTTTTATATGAAGTGAAGTAAACAAGCGAGAGCCCTGCCGTGAGCTCTTTCTGATGACACATGTAAACAGAATATTTATCGATGATCTAAGAAAAAGTGATTGTAGCTGCAGGAAAACATGGAAATAGAGGCCATTTTCATGTCAGGCTGTCCTTTGACCTTAATTGAATGGCTTTGGATGGTGGAGCTTTATGTAAAATGGCATCACAGAATGAACTTACCATGTTCACAAACAGACACAAAAAAAGGATCATTTATTTATTAACATTAAATGTTCTTTACATTTTTTCCCCCCAAGATATTGTTGGTGACAACAAAATTTTAAATGTAAATGTAGAATATATCATAGCAATCCAAAAGCTTTATTTTGCAAGTTATAAAAGCCAGTGTGCAAAACCAACAAACATTTTCAGCAACGCAGTACTGACTAGAAAAAAAGGCAGTTCCATCAAAAAGACCAAAATGTTCTCAAACATTATTTTGGAATATTTTAGCATGAAAATGAATGCACATCAGAAAAGGTTACACAAAAAGTTAGACTAACTAACATGAGAAGTATAAGTATATTATATATTTACGTGAGTAAAAGTGCAAAAACTCCTCTGCCATAGTCGGAGGTAAACATGCCTTTTTTTACAAAATTATATGTAGGTGGTGCTTCATATAGTTCTTAATTATTGCTGTTGGTTAGAACTGTGTTAATTAAGTTAATGATCTTTAAAGATGTTCTTTACCTAATATTAAAAAGTAGGCAATCACAGTTCAGATTTTATTAAATGTGAAATAAATAAGAAATAATTCAACAAAATGATACGCATGATAAATAGAATACGCATGTATATATAGTTTAATTGTATTGTTTAATTACCTAATTATTTTTAATTAGAACATTTAGTTAGAGAGGGATAATCAAACAAACATAATTAAACAATAAAACCAAACATATAGATATCTATTAAAATATATAGTAATATGTAATAAAGCGAGAAAGTTCTAACCAAAAACTGAAAGCAAATACAAAACGTGCAGTAGGAGAACATGATGGGCGCGCTTTCATACACTTTACCAAAAGTTAAAATCCAGTTCCATTTAACAAAATATACAGTGCAAATAAATGTGCAAAGAATAAAAGAAGAACAGAACAGTCCTGTCTAATTAGAGAGCTGTATCCTCCTCCACACTGATGTCGTGTATCTTACAGTGCTTGAAGCTCTCGAAGGACAGAAGAAACATTGTGCTGGAGACTCGAGTGCACATGTTCTTCCTTCCTACACCAAACACAGCCCACCACTTCATCAACATGCAGGTCTTCGTCTCATCAACTTACATCAAGGCATGTGAAGAAATGAGAACACGCGAGTCCCCACTTTCCCATCAAGTCGATTTTCACACGGGCCGAACGCCTGACCCACCGCTCTCAATCCTCTCCGCGCTGAGGAGACTCACACCTGGATTAATGCTGTTCAGACCCGGAATGTTAATTTTCATACTTAAAGGAGAACGGCTAATGGAGATTGAAGGGAACTTCGGGTTTGATGGAGAATCGTATTTACCAGAAAACCATTCTCTTCTGATTTAAATCTGATTAGCCGTGTGCAATTATTGCCTATCAAACAATTTAGCTAAATGAATTGCAAAGTGGAAAAGGAACATGCTTATGCTTATGCAAAAAAAAAAAAAAAAAAAAATTTATAAAACAATTTAAACAAAGCACAGAGATGGAAAAAAAAAAAAGGGTTTAGTACTAATTAACCATCCGATGTGAGGTCAAACCAACCTTTCTTGTTCTACAAGGATGAGTGCAACTCGCAGAAAATGTGAAAATTGGTTTGGAAGGAAGAGAAAACTCCTCGGAGAGTAATTAATGATTTTCGTGATCCTGCCTTGAAGGTGGAACTTTCTAAATTGCATCTCTAATCAGTATAAGCACTGTTTGTGTCAGCAATAACTGCCTTCAAATGAGCAGGTCTATCATCATTAGAGCTCTTTCCCATAATGTCTGTGACACTGATAGAGATCAAGGCCAAAAGCCTGCTTCAACCACACTGTGTCCTTGTAGATGATCTTTTTTTAATCAGTCTGGCTTTGAGAAGAAGGAAAAAGTGTGTAAAGGTGCAGCAAAAAAAAAAAAAAAGGAGAAAAATAATCAAGCTGCATTGAAATGAATCATACAAATAACAGCTACTGAAGCTACTGCGCCAGACTAAAAAGTGGCAAATATCATGGCTACAAGAGTGCTTGTTATTGGTTCACAAATTATTTATTATCATTTCCCATTTTATTTATTTATTTATTTATTTAGGTTTTGTTTGGGCAATTTTTCTGACAAAGGTTTTTCAAAAAAATGTATGTACACCAGTGCTCAAAAGAAAGATTGGATGGATGGATGGATGGGTGGACGGACGGACGGACGGACGGACGGAAAGATGGAAAGATGGATAGATAGATAGATAGATAGATAGATAGATAGATAGATAGATAATAGTTTTCTTTGTTGTACAAAAAATACATAATAAAAATAGAAAAATTATAAATAGACATGTATGTACATATTTTCAATCAATGAACAGATTACTCTGAAGTGCATGGAAATCTGTGCTAGACTGTGCTAATGTATACGTCTACATAACAATTTTGAAGTGCCGGTTTCAATTAGAGTGGGCAAGTGTTGTTAATCTTAACCTGTTCTTTCTTTTTTCCAGTATCACTTTTCTCTGTTGTGCCGTGACTTGCGTAGGTGATGTTCGATGAGCATGTGGACGAAAAGACAACCTCAAAGCAAGCAAAGCGCTCAAAGGTAAAAGCGACCTTTCCTCGACCTTCCAAGGCTCATGATCCGTGTATCTGCAGACACAGCAGACCTTTTGTAACGCACTTTGTGTTGGGCTCAACGCTGCCCTTGAGCTACTTCACAAGCACAACTTGTTTTGTGTCCGTTTTTTCGGCAGCAATTACCCTAATCGACAGAATAAACTGAGAGAAGCAAATGCAGGGGTTATGAGAAAATGCAGTCAAAAGAGATCATGACACTATTAAGAGCAAAACTATAGAAGCCCGTTTCAGCCACTGAATAAATAATAGATAAATAAAAAGGTTATTGCGACTTCTCACAATTTAAGCTTTTTTTCTCTCAGAATTGCATGGTAGACATTTATAAAGTTGAAATGCGAGATGCAAAGTCACAGTAGTAAATAGTGTGCTGTTGATTTGCAATTGCGAATTGCATGACATAAACTCGTACTTCTGCCTTTTTCTCTCAGAATTGCATTCATACACTTTTATAAAGTCTGTTATGAATTTAGAAATACCAGACACAAAGTCACAATTATGAGTTATAAAGTCAGAACTGCATGATATAAACTCGCAATTCGTTTTTTCTCAGACAGTTGAGAATTATTCAAGGCTGATTTTGAGGAAAAAGAAAGATTCTTAGAAATATGGCAATTTATAAAACTTTTTTGTGACTTTTTTGTAAACAATTTTGTGTTTATATAACACAATTCTGACTTCATAACTCAAATGTAAGATTATTTCTCTGTATTGCATGTTTATATTACGCAATTCTGATTTAATATCTCGCAAATGTCCCGTTTCCACCACAAGTTTTCTTGTGAGTTTTAAAGTCAGACCTGCAAGCTTATATCACGCAATTCTGACTTTATAACTCACTATTTGAAAAGGCATAATTGTGAGATGTAAACCTGCAATTGCAGGAAAAAAAAAAAAGTGGTGGAAATGGGCTTCCATACAAAACCGGCTCTGTTAAAATGTCATTTAGGTTGGAAACTAAGTGACCTTGGAGCTTGAGTAAGTTGCCCCTCTCTTTGCAAACTCCATATAACTTCATAAAAAAAAAAAAAAGGAAGAAGAAGAAATGTGCTTTAGTTCATGTTGCATTCTTTCAGCGCTGCCCATTATCCAATAACTCTCAAACTCAAAGCTTCGGTCCAGAAAAGCACAGCCTGGAACAGGACTCTTAAATAGAGAGTGGAAGCGTACAGAGTGCAGTCTCAGGTGCTTTAAAGTTGTAATTCGCTGCAGAACGAGGCGTGCTAATTGTCTGCTTCAAGACCTGTGGACAAAACGTGCCTTCGGTGCTTACAGGTAAAGGCCCCTGGGGACCACGGAAGGTCTGGTGATAACTTTTGTACTCGTTTCAGAAAGCTGCCATTGTAAAGAAAGAGGAATCTATCTTCACACTGTAAGGGGATTCGAGGAGGCTTAAATGGAGAACACAATAATGACTTCAGCCACTGGAAGAGAGCTGAGGGAATTCATGCAGCGGCCAAAATCAACCAATGCTTGAGGCTAGAAACAAGATGAAGGGGTGAGGAAAAATACGGGAAAAAATAAAGATGCTGTGTGTGATCTTCTTTTGTGAAAGAAAAAAGTGCGATGATGACAGAAATACTTTAGTGAACATTACAACAATCGCCTCGAGCACATCGGAAGCTGCTATCTTACGGGTATATTTATTTTTATAAATAAATATTTTAACATCAAATAATAATTACCAAGCATGACTATGTTTGGAAGGGCATGTTACTTATACATTTAATTTTTAATATTTTTATTTAATTGTTTAAATATTTTAATAAAACATAATAGCGAATAAGTATACACAACTTACACTAACAGAAATGCAAAAGGTTTGTAACAAAAAAGTGTATTTAAACTAAAAGGTATTTTTCAAGATTAAGTTTTTTGACATACATCAATAATTATTAATTTAATGAATAACTGTTTTTTTATTTATCAAATATTGAAATTATTTATAACAAAAGGTTATAGTAAGTAACTTTTTTTTTTTTGTTTAATGTTTTTAATATATCCCAGCACTTGTATTAAGCTCAAAGTAGCGACTTCAAATAAATAAAAAATGTTTTTAATTTCATTTAAAACACAAGAATTTCATAAAACAAGAAGTATATTCCAGTAATTAACATTCAGAGAGAACCTTACTGACGTGACCTCAACTTCCTCTAACTCTTATTAGGTAAAAAGACATGCAGCATTTCACATGAAATCAAGCTGCTGTTGCAAGTGTAGAAGACGGTCTTTACTCTAATGGTCTTGTTCGCATATCGTCTTCATCAGAAGGTAGGGTTTGTGACCTCGGTTCATCAGATTTCTTCCTACAGGGTAAAAACTGCGGCAAAAAGGCCACGGGACCCAGTTTTAAGCAACACTGTTTAATGCATCCCAGGGAGTGCTGAACTCCATTTTTAATCATTTAATTTTGAATAATGTATTTGCAGGTGAAGACAGCATGTCGAGTTATTACAATCTCTCAAATTAATAACTGAAAATGTTGCGCATCTCCGCCTGGAGGATATTCTCATCGCGTTATAGCTGATGAAATTAATATTGTTTTTAATATTGTTTGTGTGAGTGCGTCTGTACGTCGGGCACCAGCAGGTTGTCTTCACGCAGAGCATCCGTCTCTCGTGCAAAATGAAAGCTGCCGCATACCCACAAGGCATCTCGACTGAGCAAATACAATAATTTAATTTAGCTTTCAATTACACACGCATTCCAACTTTCTTTTACCGTTTAATTAAACTGTTGTAAACCGAGGCGGCAAACAACCTTGACTATATCAAATTAGATCCATTACATACAGCGATGCGATGATGAAAGAGAGGCGGCAAAGAAAGATATCGAACATCTTGAAAAGACACACACACACAAAAACTAATATCCATAAAATGATATTCATGGCAGAAAAATGCGGTTTAATATAGCTCAATCTCTCCAATTGTGATCTAAATTGAAATATCTCACACTAGATTTTACCGCATTATAAATGAAACCCTGCCCCCCCACCGCAGGACAATAATAAAGCTAATTTATCCAATTCAAAGGAAAAAAATAAAAATCCTGTTTGTTTATTGACTGTAGAAATATTGAGTGGCCGACTGCGGATCCAAATCGTGTAAACACCACAAAGCGTCTACTGCAGGAGAACAAGCATCAATAATTAAAGTGTTGTTGTAAATTTTCGCAGCATTTGATCGGGCATTACCATGAGTGAGTGGAATAGGGGCTGCTGGCTTTTTGGCTCAGAGTCATATTTTCCCAGTGTGAGAGTAGTTACAACTCTCAACTACACTCTCTTTCCTCCGTAATTGTCTGTTGGCAAACCGCATTTCCGTATCCTGCTATGCTTCCAGCCCTCGAAGCTCACACACATACACCCCTCCCCAGCAGCCTGGAACAGGTTTAGGGATCAGAGACAATGACGGTGACAGGTGTTTTCATGCACAAAGCGTGTGTGACTGGGCGTCTCTTAGGCAATTAACGGGCGCAGGGCACATCTCCACAATACGGCCGAACACGTGGCAGGGACACAGAGGAAGCTCATTTCCCATCATGACAAACACAACCTCGATACACCGGAATATTTGTGAAGTCAACCCACAAAAAGACACATTTACGGTATTTAGCAAAACACATATCTACATGTTGGAGACTGAAACTGCCTTTCTAATTGGTAAATAATAAGTTATCTTGTGTTGAGTTATTTGGACTTGCAAATGAAAGCAGAAATGAAATAGCCAGAAACAGAATGGATGTTAATCTCACAGTTCATTTACTCCTTACTTTGAAAGCTTCAAGATTTCTGGAACTTAACTTGTAAAAAATGGTTACAGTTTATTTTTTGCTGTCTTGTTACAGTGTTTTTACACATCTAAGTACTGAGTAATTTTAATTAACTACATGTACTTACTATGGTTTGGGTTAGGATTAGGTTTACTGTTGTTATAAAAGTACAAGTAACATGTAACAAGCAGACTGACAAATAAAGTGTTACCAAGAATAGTTGAATCTTTTTTGGTTTAATAAAATATAACTAATATATATTTTGCCATTCAAACGTTTGGAGTCATTATAATTCCCATTGCTAATTATTTTTTATGCTCACTAAGGCAACATCTGTGTAGTTAAAAGTACAATAAAAATTGTAATATTGTTAAATATTTATACAATTAAAAATAGCTGTTTGTAGTGTAACTATACTAAATAGCAATTTTAGCATATAAAAAATATAGTATATGCAATATAATAAATATAATATAAAATGGAGAGAAAAAAATGATGCATAATATAAAACCACATTTAAAATTACACATATCAAAACTGAATATCCAGAAGCATTAGTCCAGTTTCAGTGTCACATGATCCTTCAGAAATCATTCTTATATGCCCATTAGCCATTCAAGAAAATGTATTACTAAATACAAAGGCCTTTCATTTAAACTTCAAGGCTTTGAATTTGCACTTTAACTAAAATCTTAGATCTTCCCAGGGTAATAATATTTCACAAAAAATAATAGTTAAACTAAATAAATAAAAATCAAATCAAACTTCTTTTTTATTATTATTATTTGGCTAATTTCCAAAGCAAAATTGATACATTTTTTGTCTGCCAAGACCACTATGGACAAAGTATGGGTCTGTTTTGGAAGAAGAGAAGAAAAGAAAAAAACTCCAAGCCCATCTATGCAGCCATGGATAAGAACGGGAAGAGCACCAACAACCCACCTAGAGTAACAACTGAATAGAGTGACAATTTAATGTAACAAAATAATAGAGAATAGAGTTTGATAGATTTAGGAATATCAAAAGGCCTGACTGTGGACAAAAGGAGGAGCTAGGGATGAAGGAGGGTAGATAGCGTCTCAGCAATAAAACAATACATGACACAGCAGCTAAAATATTTTTATTAAAAATATCTCTCCAAAAGAAGAAAAGGTTTACATTGTAGAATGTGTAGAAGTAGAGCTGTACCCAGTACCGGTATGGAGCTGGTACCGTTTTAAAAATATCGATTTGGCACCAATATTGAAAAAACACCAAATGATACCCAACCCTATGTAGAAGTGTAATTTACATTTTCTAATCCACAACAGAAATTAGATAAAAATGAGGCACTTTAAGCCTTCAAACTAAGCCTTTAATACCAAATTAAAAAGGTACTTCTGCAGCATCCGGAACACCGGAAGCACAGACAAGCCTTTAAGATCATTTCCAGTAGAAACACAGAGAGGGTCATGCTGGCCCTGTGTGCAGACAAGCACGTGTGGCTTTTTTATATAACGGGTTCAAGCACGAGCCTGTGTATACAAGCGGCTGTGATTGTTTGTCAGTCACGTAGCACGTGTGTGTGTGCGGTCTGTTCGTTACACAAACCCCGAGATCAGTGACGGTGGCCTGTTTGATGAAATGTCAAGGCGAGGGTGAACACTAATAAAAGATAAATAAGCCAAATGGAGCCACGAGAGCACGGGTCGCTGTGACTGAAGGGAGACAGCAAGGGCGAAAACGAACACCGTCAGCGCGTTTGATACGGAAGCTGTTCTCCCGGCCATCTGGGAAGGATATTGAAAGGCTCACGCTAAAGGTTACATCGAAATGAACAGCTGAGCGCCGCCACGTGCCGAAGGATTCCAGAACATTCCGCGGGATCATGGATCCGCATTATTAGTTTGGTGGGGTGACTTTGAGAGTGCACATCCTGCCGAATTATTTATTTATATGAATGGATGAGGCCCACATATTTTAGATCGTGAAGCGGAGCTGGGTGATATCCTATTGAGACTGCAATCAAATGTATGCCAATTACAAAGAAAAGGACTGGACACTTTCACTTAAAGGAACATTCCTCTGCTTTTGGAAAATAGGCTCATTTTCCAGCTTGCTTGGAGTTAAACAGTTGCGTCGCACTGATCTCTGGGTCTGGTGGAGCACTTTTAGCTTAGCTTAGCATAGATCATTGAATCTGATTAGACCATTAGCATCTCACTCAAAAATGACCAAATGGTTTAGCTATTTTTTTCTATTTAAAACTTGACTCTTCTGTAGTTACATCATGTACAAAGACCAATGGAAAATGAATAGTTTCTAGGCCGATATGGCTAGGAACCATGCTCTCTTTTGCGCCTGATAGTCAAGATATTAAGCAGTGTGTGAAAATGCTGGGGACTTTTTCAGACGCTCCTTAATATCATTGCTCATATATTCAGAAACTATTCTGCAATTTTGCGCATTGCACTTTCATAAGCGGAGTGCACCATCTACCTATATTCAGTTATTTGGTGCAGCATTGTACATTACTATAATTACATTTATAAGAGTGAGTTGAACTTATTAATCTTTAAACACAGAATCCAGAAAAAAAAGGAGAAAAAAAAATGTAGGGAAAAACGAAATATATTTCATGAGGCCCTAAATAGAAATGTTAATTGTGAACTAGCGAGTTAGATTTCCATTCGTTGTCGAGGTCTAACAAACGTTTAAGTCCTTCCATTACACATGTATTATCATCATTTATATTTAATATCAATATTATATGATGTGATGTAAATCAGCCAGCCCTAGACTGAAGTGTGTCACCGCTACAGATATACGCACTATTCCGATAATGAAGTAGCTACAAACTGGCATCCAAAACAACAAAAAAAATTAAAATCACGCCACTTGATATAAATATACATGAGTTTACAGCAATTAAAAACTTGCTCCGAATTGCATTTAAGGAGGACAATGACACCGGCAGCAGCTCTACAGGCCATCTATTGGAATGGAGATGTAATTTCTGCGTGAGGCAGTGCATTGCTCTTTCTCTGAATTTATTGCTTTGCTAATTAAACATTTTTTTTCCCCTTCTCACCCAAACCGAGCAACTAATACCGCTCTGGAGAGAGCATGTCTCCACATAAACGGCATGCCCCCCTTTCCCAAAACAACCTCAGCTTGTTGAAGGCCGTCGTAAAGTTATTCATCAATACCGGAGCGCCTGGCGCAGCTTGCTGGGCGGAAAATAATTAGAAGCACTTGGACAAACCTAATCTTCATGCCGTATACATGTTGTTGTTATCTTTTAATTTATGGGCGGCAGAGAAAAGGCAATAATGCATTCATTTTATCAAAGCTCCCCAAAGGACAGCAGACGTAGAGGGAGCGAGAGAGACTCTTCTTGGCTTTCACCCACTCTTTCTACCTCTTCTCGTTCTCTCTCCCTCTTTAACGAGCAGGATGTCAGATGATTAGCATGCTAAATGGCTCATCAAGGGCTGCTAAAGTCGCCGCAGTATCTGCCTCGTAAAGGCTCGTAAAACAAAGAGCTGCTGATATTCAAATCCTCGCCTGCACACCTACGTCTTTCTGCTGCAGACTTACGAACTTTACCAAAAGTGGCTTCCATTGTTTTCTAAACGAATAAACAAAAACAATGGAAGACGCTTGGGGCGTACATATGTTCCTAGTTGTCAGTTTTATAAACAGCCAGGTTTTTGAGTTCAACGTTTTCTGAATGTACTGTAATGAAAAGTATTTCACTTCATGTTGCGGGCCGTAGTTTCTTTCTTTGAAAGTTTTGTTTCGTATGTTTGACCATTTTCATCACATTATTGCACCAGGTCAAATGAAGCAGGCCTACACATATTTTCATATACTCTCTAAAACAACACAAGACCATAAAACTTCAAGAGTAAATGCTGTTTAAAATAGTTTTAGATGGATTTCAGCATATGGAAAGTGTTTAACGCTAACTACCTGAAATCATGAATTTTGTAGAAATGGGCTTTGAAAGCAGGATTACAATTTTATGAGGTATGAAAAAGCAAATATGGAGTAAATTCATCTAAATTTGACACCAATTTTGGCTATTAAGATGACTCTGGGAGGTTAAATTGTTGTGGTCCTCCAGGACAGCAGGGGGAGCTGTACAATGAAAATCTCTATTAATCTAGCTAACAATGTCTATCGCTGCGTCCGATATCGCATACTTCCCTACTATATAGTACGTTAAAAACAGCATGCGAGGCGAGTAGTATGTCCGAATTCATAGTATCCGAAATTCTTTAGGCGCGAAGTACCCGGATGACCTACTGCTTCCGGCCGAATTCTATAGTAGGCATACCATGGACGCTTTCCTATCCCATGAAGCTCCGGGAGAGGAGGCGTCATAAAAAAAATGGCGGAAAGTAGAGACACGGCTCATTTTAAGTGTAAGCAAGGAAGAAAACGTTGTTTATTGTGATTAAATTACACTTGTTTAACACAATCTAAATAAACGGATGACTAAAGTTTAAATTGTCGCGCGTTGTGACGACGCGTGACATCAATATGGCAGATGTAGTACGTCTGAGTTCCATTCATACTACCCCCATTCATTCTATATAGAACGTACTGTTTTAACGGTCGGGTAGTACGTTCGGTTTTAAATGTAGTACCTACTTAAGAAGTATGCGATTTCGGATGCAGCCGGTGTCTTTGTATATGCAATGAGTCTATGCTTGATGGAATTAAATATAATTTACAATACTTTTCTAAAGTAACCTTCACATCGCTGAAGACCGCAAGGTGAAAGTAGAAATAAATTAAGTGAGCTTTCTTTTATAATTACATTTGTCCATTTTAGGGGTGTCAAGAGACACTTATCCCACGAGACGAGAAATTGGGTCCACGAGAACGAGACGAGATTTTTAGACCTTTTAAAATAAATCCTCAATGATAAAATATATTGGAAAAATTTTTATTTATTGTAATCAACTTTTTTAAATTAAACAATTTTTATTGAATTACATGCAGTAATAAACAACATGTGAACACTGCAAAATACTTTGCCACAAACTGACAGGCAAATAATTAACCATAAATAACAATGAACTTAAAATAGTATAAATAAATAAAAACAAAAAACACAAATATTCTTTTAAAAGAAGGGTAAGCAATTTTTCAAAAAAGCTTCAAAAAACAGAACGGGCCAAATACCTTAACCTGTCACGTTCAGGGAGTCGAGGAAGCTGATTGTTACATAAACTTAGGAGCCGGCAGGAACGACCTCCAGGGCGGGGCAGATGGCAGAGAAGTCCACCTGGGCGGAACAGGCGGAGGAGACATCCTCCAGGGCCAGGCAAACGGCGGAAAAGTCCATCTGGGTCCACCAGGCAGTGAGAATGCTCTCCTGAGCCAATCAGACAGTTCTAAGACTCTCCAGGGCGGAGCTGACGGTGGAGAATTCCACTTGGGTGGAGCAGACGGGGGAGAAGCCCACCGGGGCGGAGAAGGCGGTGGAGAAGCCCGCTGTGACGGAGCAGGCGGTGGAGAAGCCCGCCGTGGCGGAGCAATTAGAGACCCTGCCCTCCTGGACCGACCAGGCATAGGAGAAGCCCACCAGGGTGCAACAGGAGACTGTACTGTACAGAAGAGTGCTGCTTTTACAGGTACTTTCTGGGTCTCAGTAATACACAAAATTAGTCCCATTCGATTTACCTGAACCCTGCCGTCCCCACTTGCAGTACTCACAACGCTGGAGCAGACAGGAAGAGCGTTCGTGATCGCTGGTGACAAACACAGGGGTTTCATGGCGGCAAACATTTTGTGTGCGGACTCCGGTGCAGTGACCATCCTGATCGCGATAAAGTCCTCAACATAATCCTATATGCGCCGACCACGCTGAAACAGCGTGAGCAGGCGTGAAGGTGAAACCGAAGTATAATCCTGCCAGCGAGGCCAAGAATAGTCCCGGAGCTCGTGTGCGTCCTGATAGCTGCTAAATCCTGGTTGACGGTTTATTCAGTCAAGTTCAGGGAGTCGAGGAAGCGTTCGGATTTAAATGCAAGGCTTTTATTATAACACACAGAGCGTAAACAGACAGTCAGGATCGAT
>JAUCMU010000013.1:2027491-2040698 GCA_032275025.1 Enteromius treurensis | reverse complement strand
AGCGACATCTAGTGACTTTTCAAGCTGGCTTTAGCTACGTTTCATTGAAAAAAGTTGGCAACACTGCCGTGCACAACGGCTCTGCCTAGTGAATGCGGCTCAATGTAAGACCACGCATCTGATGGAATTTACTGCTTAAAAACTGGCTTTACTGACAAGATGCGCAACACATATCGCACGATGATTATTGTGCAGCCCTTATTTTGGATACAAAAAGGATGATGCCGATGAACATAAATAAATTTGTACATATCGCGATATATGTCGCAATGTAATTTTTCCCAATATCGTGCAGCCCTAATGTACATGTATTGTAAAATAAAGTGCAACCACATTTTTAATAACAAAACTCATTTGCACCTCACTCATCATTTTTCTCAACACAGTGAATAAATGGGAAAACAAAGAAACTTGGATCACATATTAGAAGACAAAAAAACTATTGCAAATTTAAAATGAATCTGTTACTTTACTAGATACTTGGTATAAGTAATCAGATGATGTAACTCACATTACTGGTAATGCTGTACTATCAACACTACATGGGAGCCCACCATTAAGAAAAATATTATAAAACTGTTGTTTAAAAAGTTGACTTCACCACACTATTTTCACTCAGTGTATTGTAAAGCATTACTGTCTAGTGCACACATTTCGTTGATGTGCTTGATTTCATTTTTACTCCATTAAATGGCTCTTATTATTAAAATCACATTTTAAAATAATTATGTTTGTCAAGGTCTTTAGCTTTCAGCTGTTTATGGAGGCAACACTACGCTAAATTGAATGGAATGAAAGGCACTGCTGATGTCGGGAGTACTAAAAAAAAGAAAAGAAAAAAAAGAAAGAAAACAATCTAAGCAACTCATGAAGGCTACTTGCAAAAATATTCATAAATGTATGCATGTATGTGTATGTTTGTGTGTGTGTATATATGCAATTATCCTGATATTTTTCATCGATGTCAAGATATCAACTGGATTGGGCATGAGCTAACAAGTTTAAACCTAATATTGGCAAGAAAACTCATTATATATATTTATAAATGACAATATATGATTTTATGGCGCGTTGTACCTGATCAGTATGGTTAGAAATTGTCCACATATCGTAACAGAAGTAAAGTGGGCCATTTACTCTGAGGTTGGGTTCTTTCAACTTGGACCAGTACCAGACCAAAAGCAATCCTGACCGTCAAGAGATCTGTCCAATCTCAAAGCTGCATAACACACGGCCTCCCCGTCACCAACATCCAGTGTCTGAAAGCCACACACAGGACCTGTGCCTTTTCAATTATACATGAAGCAAACAGAATCAAATCAATTAGGTATTGCTGTGGCATGAATGAAAGGTGCATAATTGATGGCCGCTCTCCTACATTATACATATCTGTCTGCAAATCTCCACGCACCGCTTCCGAGAGAGAGTCAAAGAGCACCGAGGCCACATTTCACCACTTTATTCACTTAATCTACTCATTTGCATTGGCATGAGCTGGACCTGGAGACCGATCTTCAGCTGAAAAGGATCTCTACGGCTTTTGGCACTGCCATTAAATAAGAAGGCCGCAGTGACCACAGGATGCAAATATCCAGATATATTTTCCATCGATGTCAAGATATCAGCCGGATCGGATCATATTGTGGCAAAAAAAACCTCAATACTGGAAAAAACGGTTTCTCCGATTCTATAAGTGGGCATGAGAGTATTAGATGAGGTGAGAGGAAGAGATTTTGGGCTCCATTTCTCTCTTTATATTCTCAGGGCGTCTAGACAGATGGCAGACATTAAAAGGAGGAGCCATGTGACATCTCTCAACCGCACCGCTGAGATAGAGGTAATTAAAATACATTTAATCAAGTTAGTCTAATGAAAAATGCAGCTGGACAACCGGTTCCACCTTCTGCTCCCACTCTCACACCTAAACTCTCGAACTTTGGCCCCGTTTATCAGAAAACTGCACTCATAAGAAGACCTTTTTTGACTTGACGAAAGGGTACCATCACAGCTCACGATTGCAGTTAACAACTAACAATATACCATCGTCACGAGCCAGGGGGGTGAGGTTTAGCAGGACATCTTTTTCTGTAATGAATCCCATTTTTATTTGCTCTTTATGCTTTTCTGTGAGATAAGTAAGCAAAGTAAAATTTGTCTCTGACTGGTGAGTGTTCTTACTCTTTTAAACTAATGATTCACAAATCAGTCTAAATGACTCATTAGCAATTGAATTTACATTTGAATCATCTTAAAGAGTAATTACATAGAGGAGGATCATGGAAATCCATCCAAAACTGGGACAAACACCAACTTTAGACTTGACCTTAAAACCTTGGCAAAATGGAAAAACGTTCAGGAACATGTAAATTTGTAAAATCAAGGTACAGGAAGTGCACATGTGTTTAAAATATAAATACGTGTTTTTAATTTGTTATTGTCTTAGCAAATGTTAATGTCTTTAAAAGGTATCATCAAATGATTTTGGGGTGACTGCTTAATAATGAGACAAACAAGCAAAAAGAAGGGGATTTAAAGGTTACTGGGGTCTTTTATTAATACTGTCGAATGAAAAACAACATTTATCATAGTAATAATACTTATAATAATTCAAAAGTAGTTATAAAGGTCTATTTTAAAATAAATGATATTTAACACAATCAATTATGAATAATCGTTTGATAAGAGCTTCCACGCATAAGAAAGGCCTTCAATATTAAATAATAATTAACAAACATTTCAACATTTAATCAGGTTTTTCATTCTAGCCTTGGCATGCCTGAATTAATGTTTTTATTTTCATTTAACTCTGCCTCACATACTGTATTGCTGACCGAGACATATTTTCACATCACATGCAACGACCACGCTGTCACAAAATAAAGAGTAATATGTTTACATTCGCCTGACGCGCTGACATAATTCGTGACATTAACCATCCATCACCTAAATACATTTACATAAACACCACTGCGTATTATTAAACACGAATTTAAAGAGACCGTGATCACACCGCCCAAACGACATCTCACACCGTCCACACAGAACACATGCACTCACCTTCCGTGTCGAAGAGGAGACGCTGACTGTGAGGGGCATCCTGGGAAACGTAGTTCTATAAGCTCTCGCGGAAGCGCAGCCCTACGCGCCACAAAACTACATTTCCCACCATTTTGTTGTTGCTGTCAACCACATTCAGGATGTTCGATGTACAGTTGCATGTCATTAGTTATATACTTCTTGTAATTTGTTTTACAATAAGTTTCAGTGGCGTTGTTTTATATGAGTTACATCAAAAAAATAAATAAATAAACAAAAAAAAAACATGCTGTAATTAACCTAAATTTGTTTGTGATATGTTATTATTTTATAATATTTTTGTTTACCTCAGGATGGTTGTGCTCCTGTGATTTCTGATTGATTAAACCGATGTTACAACTGAGGTCTTGACTTCCTTTAGAATGTCGACATCCATAGGTTACATCTAGTATCCCTGGAGTCATAGGTTTCCCGTATGCAGTGAACTGATTGATTATTGTAGAGAAATTGATTAGCTGACTTAATTAGACTGGACAGCTGATTTAGCTTTAAAACTGGGTGGCGGGGCCTTCCTAAGGAAAATTACATGACTATTAATTAAACACTTGGTTAAACGTGGCCACCAAAGACATTTTGTGCTAATCTAAAAAGAGTCAAAGATAGTGTGCAGCTGCAAAGTTTATGAGGCCTTTTATAGCTATGAGTGATAAATTTCAATAAAGTGAAGGACAGAGTTATTGTTATACTGCATATGAAGTTAAGAGTCAGACTACAGTGAAAAATGGCACGAATGGCATATTTAGGGTTTGTCTGTTGCTCGCTGAGTATCGAGTGGGATATTGATTTACTATCATGCAGATGTTGGATAAATGGGGCAACATCTGGATACGACAGAATGACTTATAATAAAAGTGCACTCTCATTGGCAGCTGTTATTTCCCCTCCTACCGGCAGCCATTAGCTCGCCGTTCTATTGTTAAAATTAATATATTAATTCAAGTGGCTCAGACAGCAAATATATGTCAGAGTTTATGTGGGTTCCTGGAAGCCGTAGCTATAGTAATAATAACACTAATATAATAATAACGGATGCTGAAGAAGTTCTTCTTTAATACGGAAATAAATCTATTTAAGGATTTTCTGGTTTGACAAAAAAAAAGTCCCTAGTTTGATACAAAAGACTCATTTTAAAAAGTGAGACAAGTGAGGCTTGTTGTGCTCCAATCTTGTCCAACAAACCAGACAGAAATAGTTTAACATCGACGGACTTGAGCTCAAAAAATAGTGAGTATTGACGTCATTCTGTGATTGAAACAAAACACCTTCTGATGTTCAATCATGTTCATCTTTTTCTTTCCTTTCAATATTAAAGGAGAATATTACAGTAATGTTTGCTGTAAACACTGGGTTGGTACAGTACTTCGTCACATACAGTATGCGTGATTATGTAACATGTAAGGTCTAGACAGTGCAAGACAGGCATTTGTGGTTAAAAAGTATAGTTTTTAACACTTTACAATCAGGTTGAATAACAGTAGTTAACAACATTAATTGTTAAGAATGAACAATACTTCTTCAGCATTTATTAATCTTAGTTAATGGTACTTTCAGCATTTACTACTGCATTAATAAAAGCGCGAGTTGTGTTTCTTAGCATTAAGAAATACACTGTGAGCTCACATGATTGATTGAGCATGACTGATTATTGTATTTTTATGAACTAAAGTTAACAAATATTCAACAAATGTTCATTGTTTGTTTATGTTAGTTAATACTAATATCAACAAATGACACCTCATCACTAAATAAGACCCACATTCCTGGTTTTGGAGTCTGCACTAGTCTGCTATATGGACTACACTGTTAAAAATGTTTTGTAAATTTACAGGAAATTCCTGGCAACTAATTGCCGCAAATTTACGACAAGAAATATGCAGGTTATGTACTGTGTTTTTATTACAACAAAGTACTGTATTTATACAGCAGTGTTACTGTGATTAAAGTGAATTATTACAGTAAAATGCTTTCATTTCTTATAATTTACTGCAACCGAGTTGCCAGAAATTTCCTGTAATTTCACAGGAGAGAATTACAATTAAATATTGTAATTGTAGACACTGTATATTCTGATATTTATTGATGTTACAATAAAAGCTGTAATCACTTCACAATTAAAACAAAAACAACTTCAACTTCTATATTTTTATTAAAATAATATGCAATAAAGTGCTGGAATTAGTGTTGTCAACGATTAATTGCACCCAAAATAAACATTTTGTTTGCATAATACTGTTTGTATATGCACTGTGTATATTTATTATGTACATAAAAATTCACACAAATACATGTATATATTTCAGAAAAAAATATGTAATTTTTATATATTAAATGTATGTATGTATGTATGTATAATATAAAGTAAATCAATATAAATAGAGATGTGTAAATACATATTTTTAAAATATACACTGTATTTATAAATGCATAATAAATATTTACAGAACAAACACAAATATATTATGTGAGCAAAAACTTTTATTTTGGAATTTGTAAAGGTTTTATTCATTTTATTTAGTGAAACTATTATTATTATTATCCCCATATTTGATTGGTTGAGCATTACAAGAGACGACACACAGATATTTGGTTCACTTGATTTTCACCTTGATTTTTCTTTGTTTTGCTCACATACACGAATCATATTTGATGTTAAGCAAACGCTGTAGTCTCCTTGGTAACCGAATATAGGATTTTGATAAATAGGATTTCATACAAAATGGTTGGTTGTGGAGGAAATAATGTGAGGGACAGTCACGATTTATGGTTATGGTTTATGATTACTTCACTTTGTTTGCTACGATTATAATAGTTTAAAACAGTGTGCTTACAGAGAATGATGAAAGTGAAAGTGCCAATTCCATTGCATCTCTTTGTATATATTAGTAGTTCATAAGTCATGGAGCGCTGAGTACTTCTTTCTTATCGTTCTTATATAACGTCTGTCCAATGTCAAGAGCTGCCAAGTCAAGTTCTTAAGAAGAGCGATCTTTTCTAGCCAATAAAAATCCCCTGTTCTTAACTGACAGCACACTTCAATTTAAGAAGGCTTTTCAATGACATGTCCTCCTGTATCAGAATTACTGATTCATTTATCATTTTTCATTAAAAAAAAAAAAAAAAACATGCGGTAGGACTCAATGATAGGTTGCGACAGGACGTAACAATAGCATAAGGACAAACATGACAAAAAAAAAATACACATGAGTGGTATTTAATGAAATAAATGCTATAAAATAGACAGCTGCTCTATGTCTTTGTTTAGAAAATCCAATTAAAAAAACAACACTGAGAATAAGAACAGGGTTAAGCTCATGAATGATCCATAGACTGTATGTTTTTATATTGTTCACAAAAGAAGTGAAACTCTTTTCAGCTAGATAATCTATTGAACGTTGCCAACAGCATTCAATTTATTTTATTTTCTCATAGCCAAAGACAACTTATAATACTGGAAGAGTTTCCACGTACAGTAAGGACTCCAAATAATAACTGCAAGTCCTTTTTATGAATATTTTATATAACCTTGTATTGTATTAATATGTAGTGCAGAAATGCTCACCTCTAAAACCCTGTCTGAACCCACTCTACACAGTAAGCTCTTGCTGCTATTGTTCTCCAAGGTCTGTGTGCAGATCGTAGGCAAAACACACAGTAGGTGGATGAGTAGGCCTCACAAACCTCCACCTGTGGTATGTTCTCTTCTCTCTCTCTCTGTGCACTGAACATCTTAACATCCTCACCCATCGTTCACTTACCTCAAGTCGCGATGTTTGCTCAGAATCTCTCTTTTTGTCTATGTTGTGCATGTAAAATTCAAAATATATATCCGAGGTGTATGTAAAGAGTGTGTGTAGTATAGTTAGATTTTACAGCATTTTAGATATCAAAATGTTTATATTTATGTAAAATATGCATATTGTATACTGTATGTGTACTGTACAGGAATGTGTCTAGGTATGTGCATTGTGCATGCATGTGTATGTGATAATTTTTTATTATTATTATTAGTTAATTATTAATTGTAATTGTGTTTTTTTCCAGTGATTAGTTTTCAACATCATTAATCCAGTCTTGATTGTTACATGATCCTTTAGAAACCATTATAATATGATAATTAATGATGATGAATTTAAAGTAAAAAAATATATGTATATATGTATGGAATAGAATATTTTGTAACGTTATACATGTTTTTTTATGTTACTTTTGATTAACTGAATGCATTGCTGAAATAACGAAAGAATGAATTGCTAAATTTTTTGGGACGTCTGAACAACTTGATCTCATGCCAATTAGTACGTATTTTACGAGTTGCCAATTCGTATGAATCTGTACGAATGACCCAAACCTAACCCCGCCCCTAAACCTACCCGTCACGGGGTTATAGACAAATCGTACAAAATCGTACGTATCGTAATATGAAACAGCACAGCTTCCTTTTAACATTGATAATAATAACACATTTTCCTTAGTATCAATCAGCATATTAAACGATTTCTAAAATATCATGTGACATATTTAAACATTCGTTGTGAAAATATGTGCCTTTTGAATCATACAACACTCTTCTTCATGTAGAAGATGCCGCTGATAATTCCAGACACAGAGCATGCATGCAGTGATTTTATTACTGATGTTATCCGAAGTGTTTGGTTTTATCCCAGATAAAAGCGAGAGCGAGAGAAGGAGAGCGCCTTTGTGCGTCCATCACGCACTGACAGCAGCAGCAGCTCCGTTACGCGCTCGGCGCTAGGATCCAGCGGATCTCTCTTTCTCTCTCACTCACTCTCTCTCTCTCCGTCTCTCTCTCTCTCTCTCTCTTCCAAGCCTGTTTTAAAGTCTCTGCCAGACTTCAGCTCATGCGCTACTTCCTGGATGGCGGAATGGAAAGCTTCCAGAGCCGCTCCAACTCTTGTCTCTGTGTTTTCAGCCTGATGCATGGACTACTGCTCCTCTAACATCTCTCTTAATCCACCGTCCCCTTGACACGCTTCTCTTCTGGACTACAAGCTCAGCCATCTGAAAGAGAGAGAGAAAGAGAAAAGAAGAAAAGAACTGTTTCTTTTGGCTCGGTCGAACTTCAAAAGAAAAGGAAAAAAAATCTCTCCAAAGGACTTCTTAAAGGAGGCGGCCGAGAAACATTAAAACGCGTCCAGTGCGTTTGCATTGCTTGTTTGTGGGAGTTTGTTTTTTTTTGTTCGTCAGGAGGATAACTCTGTCAACAGTTGCCTTATTCCAGATCTCCATGTATACAGTGTGACATGCGGAGGCTACTGCGACCGCGCTGCTGCTGCTGGTGGATCCCGCCTCTGCTTTTCTCCTCGCTCGTGCTCCGCTGGGCACACTGTCATCCCGGTAAGTTGGATTTGAGGTGGATAAAAATGATTTTCAAATCGCTCCATCAAGCATTACGACCTATTGCATTGGCTGCGTAATTTGGAAACAACCCATGTTCACAGTTAACACCACGCGAGGCTTTTTCTTTTCCAGTTGTAAAACGTGGAAACACTGTAACGTTCAACATGATGTCTGTTAATATTCCAGACGATCCTGTGCTGATATTTATCCGCGCGCAGACCCGTTATTTCTAAACTAAACACTGATCTCCGTTATTAAAAAAAGGCATTAGACGATGTCTTTCAGCAGGCGTTACTGATTTAAACAGTTCAAATGATTATAATGCACAATGGAGTTAAGTCATCGTTAGTTTAAGTAAAACTTAGCAGCGTTTCATTCCTTACTTTTTTAACGTGATTTAGGCGCTTTCTCTTCCAGACAGTCTAGGATTTTTAAAGATATGTGTGCATATGCAATATTTTTACAGATTCGCATTTGTTATCGGTTCTTTAAAATCGGGGTGCTCAAGATACTGTTTACAAGTAAAATACATTCCACAAAAATCGTTGTATGTATAATTCCTCATAACTTTTTTTTTTTTTTTTTTTTTTTGCATATTTTTTAAATATTTTAAAAATGTTATTTATTTATTTTAAATTAGAAATGCATAGCATTTCAAACTTAGTTCAACATAGTCCAAAAATTGCTTCCATTAGCCTACATTTATTTATATTTTTTGTTATTGATATTTAAAATATATATAGTTTTTATTGTAGGTTCATGATTTATTATTATTATTATTATTATTGTGCCAAAAGTCATAAATAAAAAACATATTTGGGTTTATGACAAAATTTACCTGTCCTATTTTTGCTCGTTCTGCATAGAAGATGCGAATGGTGCTTATTAGCTCTAAGGAGCAGAATAGTTTTGGGGTCAGTCGAGAAAAAAAAGCTTTAATTGTCATTAATTTGGTTATTAACTGATGATTTAAATCCGATGTTCAGAAGGATCAGAGGAGTAGGGATGAAACCTCGACTATACATTTCCACAATAACTCGCTTCACATCAACAGTGTTTCTCGGTAAACCATAAGACTCTGATTTTTGGGGGCTCGTCCGGGTTTTCGAATTGCCTCAAATGGACATCTGGTTTAGGATGACCTTGAGCTTGTTTGAGTGATAGGTGGGCTCCTCTCAGGCTCTTCAGGTTTGTTGTGCTGATAGACAGCAGCCAGAAAAGGAAGAGAGCCTAAGATGCACAAGCCATTTCAACCATGAGGAGACTGATAAGCTCTGCATATTTGCATGAGATTTTATGTAACGCTGGAGGCGTCAAGTCTGATGTATAATTCCAGGGAGGATGACATTCTCAGGTCTTCCAATCAGACCTTATGGAAACACAAGCAGCGCAGGGACTGTTTGTGCGGTTTTAACCATATGACATCGTCTACACAGGCAGTCAAATGTGACACAATTGACAAGAAAGCCATATTCATAAACAAGAAAAGCTTAAGAGCATGGTTTGCTGATTGCATCTGCGCTATGTATTGCATGCGGGCATGCAAAGCTACCATGTGTTTGGAAATCTCATTAAAATACCAGAACGCATTGTGTTTATCTCTCATCTTTCCATCGGAGACATCTCAAAACATACCTTTCCGCTATAGCTGACCTACTTCTGGACAGCTTGACGGTTTCGACTTTGTTATTGCGTAATAAAATTTCACTTTGTTCGCAGTCAATCACTGTAAACTAATTAGACTTTATGGTTTCTCTGAAAATTCACTTCAGAGACCGGACCAGTGGTTTTTCTTTTGTTTCTAGTTTTCATCTCACATTCTGTGTGATCCAAAGCTACAAGAGCAGGGCTCTCGGGGACTCGGTGGACATTGGCGCGAGCACTTGAGCGCTGACAGCGAGATAAAGCGTCTAAGTTTCTGCATCTCAAACAGCCCAGAGATTTCATCAGGCCCGTGATGAATGTTCCATGAATAACACATTGTCACCAAAGGGCAAATGCCTGACTCAAGGTTGTGGACATTATTGACAATCTCTTCAGTTTTTTTGTTTGCGCCTCTCTCTCTGTCTCCCGTGTCTGTTGCGATACGTGTTTCCGTCGATTTCTCCAAGAGAAAGGGGCACGTTTCCAATTCGAGAGTCGGAGAAATGTAGCTACCGTAGAACAAAAGACAACTTTAATGCGTTCCATTTGCTTCCTGTCATTCCTCCTGCTCTCTGCTTTTTTTCCCCCGGACATGGGTCTTTTTAAGCTCAGTGACATTTGTTCACTTGTCTGTGTCTGATAGACCTGTTCTTAGCAGAACCACTGCTGCGGAAAGACAAGCGCCGCTGCAACAGTGACATACACAACTTTATTTATTTCTGTCATGCCGGTGGGAAACAAGTGTCGGCACACTTAAGTCTCCAGTAATGGCCAGTTTGCTGACGGTGCAAGAGAGAAAGCGAGAGGGAGGGAAGGATCTCTCACCGGGGCGTCTGTTGGCCCCAGGCAACTCTCATCTCTCTACAGTCCGGTTTGGTGTAGCCACTGGAGGGATGGATGACTAGTACGGAAGAGCTAACTATAGCGTGGTTTCCACCTGGTAATTTAAAGCTATCAACTATGGTGAAAAGTCTACTTTTCTGACCTGCCCTGCAGATTTGCAAGGATTCACCCAAACGGTGTAGAACCCGCTGGTGTCACCGAAGGAAAGCCGGTTATTTCTGTCGCATGACGAATAGCATGCCATGCACTGGAGAGCACAACGACAATTCAAATCTCTTAAGAGGCATCAGACTTCCTGCCTTTCCGATTTCCTTTTATGTGGGCGAGGAGCTATTTCTGTGTCTAATAGAAAAAGATAATTTGCTAAATGTCCGTTTCGGAAACGACGGGCACTTAAGATGGGGGGTAGAGTCTCAGGAGTGAGATAGCCGGAGCTGACATTTGGGCCGGACTGGATGCACTAGCGGCCCCTGTAACGACATTATCATCATCATCATCTCTCTCCGCTCGGGCCGTTATCTGTCCAGCTGGGTGACCAAAACTGCTGTAATGTTCACCAGGTCACTTTATCAGTCACGAAGCCTGTCATCGTTGCCTGGCTCCTCTAATAGATTGATTAAAAGATAGGGCCGTGCGGACGGGTGAACGTGTGGGGTGATGTCAGGCTGCCGTGGGGTCGCTCTGACAGAGTTTGTTTGCGTGTGTGCTCGGGAATTGATATCTGGACTAAAAGCTGTGTGAAATATTTGACGTGTGTGTGTGTATTAAAATAATTTCTGAAGAATCACGATTGCTTTAAGTGTTCAGTCTTGACTTCTTGCACTTATTTCGTTTTTTTGTATTCTTCAGATTAGGTAGTAAAATAAGAACTATTTTTATTTCACATTTATCTCAGACTGTTTCTTTCTCTTGTCTCTGTTTTTGTGTTAGATGTTATGAATGGATCTCAAGGAGTATTAGGGCTCTTGAGTGAAGGACTCATCCGTAGTTTAGCTTGATAGTCTTGGTGAAGGCAGACGTGACTGTGTGTGTGAAAGAGAATATATACGTGTCTGTTCTCATGCTGGTACATTTTCTCCTCATCTCCACTGGCAACCACAGCTCACTGTATGTGCTAACCACCAAATGAAGTGGACATTCATAAACCATGCTGGTAAATCCTGTATTAAAGACAAAAATAAAAGCAGATAATGAACCCAGCATGCAACGAATCACACGTTCTACTTGGAAATGGACATGTTCTCATACTTTAACACCAGTCATATAATGCTACATTTTTGGATGATGTTATTACCATGGAGACAGAAAGTTAAATGTTATACTTTAACTACAGTAGTACCGTATGCATACTTTTAGTCCTTTTAATGACATTTTAACAAGCATCTATCTTACATATTCTGCAAGTGATGTCAATTGAAATAAACAACAATAGTTCAACTGGCAACAAAGCTTTTTTGGTAACGATGCACAACTCCGTATGTCAGATGCGTAAGGTACTACGTATTACAATCTTCAAATAAGACCTTGAGCATTAGAGTTACTATAGTTAACTAAAGGAGCAATTGCACGACACAGTTTTGAACTAAATAGTGTTTTATGCATTTCATCCATTTAAATGACACAACGACAGTGTTTTAGGGGCCAGAAAACCAGGGTTTTAAAGTTGCAATTTTTGTACGTCGATTCAGTTATCAGCTGTAAATTTGTGAAAAAGGGTAACATCATGTGAATTTATATTACATTTTACATTTATAAGTATGTGCCCAGGCCAATAATGTTTCTTTAAAAAATGACATCGCCACCTACTGGCCTGGCATGCATAATACCATCTGTAGTAGTTTCTGCTGATCTGTGTAAACGGGGATCATTTAAATACTGTTAACTGTACATTAAATAAGCAAAGAACCTTTTTATATATATATCATTTTAGTGCATTACTGTAGTGCATTGTGTAAACATAGCCTAAAACAAAACTGAAGCTAATGTATATATATATATATGCGGGGTGTAACGATACGTCGTATCGTACCGTTTGGTACGAGGCTTTCGGTTTGTTACGCATACGAAAAAAAAAAAAAGTGCTACGCTTAACAAGGCAGCACAAACGATGGGACAGGGAACCCGTGTCTGCTCCTCCCACCCCCAAACAGACGAGAACCAGAAACACACACATTATAAACTATCACCCACGGCATTCAGGTAACGTTAGGCATTTCAACCCAACATCCAGCTGTTTAACCAGAGCTGCATCTTTCTGCTCTAACAC
>JAUCMU010000013.1:1998888-2027391 GCA_032275025.1 Enteromius treurensis | reverse complement strand
AAGTATAGCTCCATTGTTGTTCAAAGTAAAAGAAAAGAGGGAAAAAACAAGGTCATATTATGTTAGTTTTAATAAATCAAAATGTGAAGAAAAAAAATCGAAGAAATTCTCTTTTTTTATTGTATCTAAAACATACCGAACCGTGACACTACTGTATCGTATCGAACCGTGATTTTTGTGAACCGTTACACCCCCAATATATATATATGCATATGTTAAAAAATGTTAACTAAAACAACTTAACAACTAACTAAAACAAAATTAAAGTCATTTCAGTGAGTTGCATGACATATCTTTTAGTTTAGGGAAAAATTAATGTGTTAGGATAACTAAAACTAAAAAAAGTATTAATAACTACCTAGACTATACTGTGCACACGCCAGTAAAATGACACATTACTCAAACTTTGAAGTAAAAGTATCTCAGTGATACTAATATAACACTGGTGAGCATATAGTTTTTAGTATTTGTGTAATCCAAAAGTTTTTCAATTATTAAATGAACAGAGAGCAACAAAGGGAAAGGAGGGTGGTGCTGTAATTCTGGCCAAAATATTAATTGTGACAACACTGTTTTGATGTTGAGCTCCTAATCCTGTACGGTTTGATAAATATTAGTTTTGTAGAGACATGTGGGCTGCGTTGGTTTTCTTCAACTTAATTTAGTTTGCTTGTTTGTTTGTTCTGTTATGTGGCGCTTTGTAAAATGGTCTTTGGAAAGCCGGATTCTGCAGCACTGATTGTTACAGCGTCACCGCGATACAGAGCAACAGCTCTCCCCTCTTATCATGCAGCGCTTTTTGAAAAGCTCAATGCGAATTTGCTAGTGATAACGATTCGCCTCATTGAAAGTTGTAGTGGTTGCAGGCAGGAGACCAAAGCTGTGTACTTTGGCTTCACTGTCTCTCAGATTTTCTTCATGTTTGCTTTTGCCACTCTTTTATTTCTCGCTCTTTCTCTGTTTCCAACTCTCTCCCTCACCCAGACTGGAGGTTCTGAAAGAGATTTTCATTTGGCACAGGAACGGGGGTTGGAACAGTTTGCCAGGAGACGAAAGAAACCTTTGAGCCTCTGGGAGACTTAAGCGCTAATTCTCCTTGCACATAACCCGGCCCCCCTCCAGCGCCTCGTTCTCCTGCTTACCCCCGTCCCCCTCTCTAAGGTCATAATTAGCAGAGTATGGAGTAACAAACGTAAAAGTCTCTCCATTAATAACGTATAACGGCTGCTGGCCCTCTCCAATTTAAATGCCAGTTCTTCCTCCTCTCAACAAAGACCCCAGGCTAACGCGTAAAGACCAACACGCATCTAAAAAGGCAAAGATGATATTAAATTAATGAGATCTGAAACCAAACAGTGGAAAGTGTTCATGTTTCTTTGTATCAAGCAAGTGATGGATGGATCAATGAGAGAGAAATTCATTACAGTTTGATGAGCCGCGGTGGGTGTTGCGATATTAACGGATGTTGTAATGCAACCAAGACTCGTTTACACTTAGACTTCCACGTCTTGACCACCAGGGGGAGTATTTTGCGTGAGTTTCGGGTTTAAAAGATGCCTGCTAATTTTACGCAGTGCTGACTTTTACTCTAGAGTTTCGGCAGCATTTATTCAGCCTTTTGTCAAGGCGATCGATCAAGGCTTTTGTGGCGCAGTAAAGCGCTAGCGCTAAGTGCTAAACTTCATTTATTATTGTAGCACCAACCCACACAATACTCTTTAAATACATTTCCCCTTTTAACCACTTTTTGAGAAAGCTGTGAAGCTTTTTCTTTTTCTTCACTTTTTGAAACAAATGGAACAAATATATAAAGATAATAACAAACAAATAACAATTATATACACATGTGGTTGCAAATCTGTATGACTGTCAAAAAAACTGATTTGTCTTTACAATGGAAGTCAATGGAAGATTCTTTTGGACCGTTAACAGGTCTGGAACAACATGAAGGTGTATCATCTTTTCATTTTTGGCCGAACTATCTCTTTAAATCTGCTATTGCCAAATCCACTTTCCAGTTTACCTGCTTCTAAATGGCCTGTAAGTCGAACTCTCCCCTCATAATCTGATGCCGGTTTTTCGGTTCATTCGTGAAAGGTAATGGCTGGGATTTAGACTTTGTAATCCGGTCTGGATCCGCGTAAAAGGCCAATCTTGTCACAGAGCCCTTGATGGGCTGGCTGTCATGACCAGGCCTGCTTGCAACAGAGAAATAACCTTAATTTGGAGGTTGGGAACTGGTTGTAATGATACAGCCTTTAGGGTGATGTTGTCCGTGTGATGGGTGTTTGTCAGTCAGGGAATTGTAGCCTAATGGTTTTGTAGGCCAGTTCATTCCCTTTGGTATTTCTAATTCTCCCCACACTATTTGTCCCCTTTTTGAAAAAAAAAAAAAAATACAGGAAAATCAGACAGAAAAGGAGTGAGGCTAACTATTAGACACCCTCCATATATCACATCAGCCTCGGAAATTGCGGCACCGAATTATTTGTTTGTGCGTGGATGTGTGTGGTCTCTCAGTGACTGTATAAATGAGGCAATGCCGGGCCGCTTCTGAGAAGCACGGTCACGTATTCAGAATGCCCATTTTCACAGACAAAACACATTAGTGTTGCATTAGGCCACGACTGAGAGGGCCAGGCCGGTTACAGCCCCTTGATATGTCCTCTGCTTCCATGGCGAAAAGAGGAAAGAAAAGACGAGAAGGGGAAAATAACCACATGCCAAAGAGCGTTGTGTCAGTGAGCCAGTGTTAGGCTGGAGTTGCGAGTCTTCTCATTAAATTTTTGCAGTGTAGTTGGTTTTCCACTTTAATGCTTGGGAGGATGCTGGCCTCTTCCATCGAGAGAGAGAGAGCGGGTCGAGACGCAGCCTGCGGACTGTGCCACGCTGCCCAATTTGTCTTACTTCTAGGGAAGCTGTTTAAAGTACAATGCTTTTTTCTTTTTTTCCCTTCCCTTCTGAAACTGGCGAGATTCCCGCTGTCTTTCCGCCACTCCAGATATCTGTGCTTTCATCAGTCAGACCTGTATTGAGTGTGCTTGGAAAATGGCTTGTGATCAGTGTCTGTCCGTTCTGATTTATTCCACTCGTAACAATCACTCGGTGTGCGTATAGTGAATTAGAGGAGCACATTATACATCCGCATGTTTCCATACGACCGTTCTGATCCTGTAGCTCTCTCGGAATAACCTGATGCTGTTTATCTTTAGGTTTCTGAGACACCCTGATGATGAATCAGTGGGTCTTTGAATTAGTGCTGTTGTAAATGTCAGTTGCACAAATGCAAATCGCTTTTATCCACTTTTTTCGTCTCTCAGTCCCTCATTCCTTCAGTCCCTCTCATTGGATAATTGTTTGCAGACATGATATCCCAATCCCTCCCCCTAAACCTAACCCTACCCAAAATGTATTCCCAAAATCAGAGGGAAATGATAGCTGATTAACAAGGGTGTAACCCTGATCATAAGCCTAAAACAGATGTTTCTAGAAAACGTATCCCTCAAACCTGATTGGTCGATTGGAAACACCTTGAACTTGGTGAAATCACGCTCACCGTTTGCAGCCATTGTAAAGTAGCTGATTTGACCATTCATCAGCTGAATTCTGGTGTTCAGAATTGAGCCATTTTAACATTGATTTGAGCTGGATAAGAAGCTGCTTAAATTGCAAACAGTGTAAAACCACTGCTAATGTAATATCAATCTAATTTGGATACTATAGAAAAGTGTCAAATATGAATTTGCATCATTGTATGCTAAGCTAGTAGGCTAATCTGTTATCCAAAGGCATAAAGAAAGGGGAATGGTTTACCTCACAGTTTCTAGCTTTGGTAAGATAATATGATAAGCGACTTAAAACACATTTACATTTTCCACGATTAAGAACAGACACACGTGAAGCAATTTTCTATCATTTCTAATCAGGCAATGAATAGAGTACTCATTTGTCTCTTTGGAGATGATTCTGAAGGCTTTCAGTGGTGTAATCACCGTGATCGCATGATGATAGCTTTGATGAACGTGCGGTGCAGATGAGAAAGAAAAGAATTGTCTTTTCCCAACTCTAAAAGCCCTTTTTGACATCTCACTACTGTCTTCCACTTTTCTTTCCTTACATTTTTTCTTTTTGTGTGTGGTGGTATTAAAAACAATCAGCATCGCAAAGAGCTGTGAATGTGCCTGACGGTAAGCTCAAACAGCAGCCGAGTGGCAGTTCAATATACAAGCATGAAATCAAACCCAGAAGTAGAATTACGTTTTTCAAATCTTTGCCGCTTGACGGCTGTGATTGCCTTTTCTGGCTGGGCTGTGTCTTTGATGGTTCACTCTACCTTGACTAGTGTTGATGGGTTAGCAGCGTGACTACTGACTGGGTTGGCTCCTCCTGTAACCTCCTCCTGCACTGGGTCACAGCAGTTGAGGGTGCGTTGAGTTTGTATGTCCACTCAGAAATGTAAATTCCATCAGCTGACACTCTTTTAAGTCATTACAAACCCTATATAACTCTTTTTCTTCAGCAAAAGAAGACATTTTGTTTTCCCTGCTCTTTTCCATGTGGTAAAAATGAACATGGACTGGAGCTTTCAAGCCTCAAAAAGGACTCGAAAGCACCATTAAAATATCATTAAAGTGTCCTGTTTGACTTCAATTTCAATCTGCTTAAAAAAAAAAAAAAAATGATGACATACACTTTTGGGTGAACTATACCTTTAGCTCCTGACCAGAGGCACGTTTCCAAAAAGCAACTATGCTTAAAAAAACAAAACTGTGTAGTCATTAAAGTGAACTCTCTGTGCACGCTTAAAATACACCTTTATGTCATTGATATTATATTATCTGCAAGTTCAGCTTGTTTAAATACTTTTAAGGTTTGAAGTACACTACAAGTGCACATTGAATGCAATTTAGCGCACTTGGTTTTCACAAGGGCTCCGACGACCAGATGTCCGACAGATGGGCTTCTACTCTCAAGCTCTTGGGAGCGCTGTGAATTTTCCATATTTTTTCATGAAATTCTTTCTCCGTACACCGCCCGTCCTTCAGTTTTTAAATGGCACAGCGAGTAGAGGGCGGGATAGGATGCCTCCAGGAAGGGTTTTGGCCCGGTCCGTTCCCCATTCCTCATGTGGAGACAAGCGGCGGTGTTCCTCCTGAAACCTCTTTGGATTTACGCTGCCAGTCCTGCCATCTTTCTTGTGTTAATCACCCCGGGCTTCGCTCGCCACTCACCGAAGGGTGCGATGGATGAGCCATTGGGGAAATGGAATGGAGACTGGCCAGGCGTGACAGAGAAGATGAGGAGACAGTCAGTATAGGACAGGAGAATAAAGAAGATGATAACCACCTTAACACACACACACACACCCACATTTTGCTCCCACACCCCAACATTTATGGCAGATGACTCCACGTGGAATTAGCGTCTTAAATCACCATCAGTGACTCAAGGTCCCACCGAGACCTTAAACAATCAGCGCTGTCGTTTGCATGGAGTTCTTAATAGTGCTCAACTAGGTTTTTTAATGGCTGATGAGCGAGCTCTATAAAGCAGGGTATTTATATAATGATTGGAACGAAAGGATAGTTCATGCACAAAAATGAATTCTGTCATCATTTACTCACCATCAGGCTGTTTCAAACGTATTAAATTCTTTTTCTGTTGAACACAGAAGAAGATATTTTGAAGAATGTTCACAGATGCTGGTAGCCTATAGTATGAAAAAATGTCAAAATATATACATATACATTTAAGAAAAATAATCCCAATGTTGGAGCGATCATTGCTTTTCTTCATAAATGAGTGAATGCTTCACGGCATGAACTTCCCACACACTATTTTAGGCTGCTGAAATATGTTTTCGTCAAAACAAACGCCTCTGGACAGCTAAGCATGTGTTTGTTTCAGAGTCAAAGGCAACCCGGGGCAGAATCGATGCATCAGATCTCATTTCCTTGAGGATTGTTCATAAGTGGCTGCAGATCAGCTCTTGTTTAAGAAAACACAGATGCTGTCTTTTTAGAATGAGACCACTTGATTAGCATTTATTTCTGTATTGTATGAATAAATACATAAGCAATGCTTCAGTATTTACCCTGGAACGACGGCTTGAATTATTTCAAGTTCTGACCCCTGAGGCAAATCCATCCATTTTGTTAATCATTGATAGGCTCTGGAATGTGATCAGGGAATGACTAATTGCTAAATAAAACTAGCCGCTAGCAACAGCAAGGAGAATTTTTCACGTTTGTCTGATTGGATCAGTACAACAGAATAAGGAGGGGTTTTCTGTCGGGCATGTCTTACCGAACGCCGCTTTTGTTTCTTCTTTAGTTTTAGTTTGTGTTATTTTATTCGCCAGATGCTTGGTGCCTAGCGGTGCTTTGGTGCCCAGCCAGAAACTGGCTTTTAGGCTGTGTCACTATGAGGATTTTCGAGGATGTGACAGGATGTTGACAAGCGTTCGGCGAACGGTCCAAAAAGAAAATCTAATTACCATTATACACGGCCAAAGTTCTGGCTAGCGGATGACTGCGGGGCCTATTAGCAGAAATGAACGGAAACTGATAGCGACAGTTCTCCCGGTCCTGGGCTTTTAGTGGTCACGCCGGCCCGAGCATTCTTTCACACACTGTCTACACACTTTCTCCTCCGCTCTTCTCGTGGAGTCAGGGCCACGTTTCACTATTCTTGTCTAGAAACGTTGTTAACGTGAACCGTGATGCACATGCTAATCGTGTTTTGCTCAAGGGTCTCTGCATCTCTGTACACACCTTACTTGAAGAATTTACTCCTCCAAGAATGACTTTTTGTTGTTGTTTTTATTTGCCTCTTCCTGTCCAGTGAGTACATGCGAGTACTATTTATTTACTATAATAGTTTTTATTTTTCTATTTCAATTTTAGTTTTATTTTTCAGTGAATGATTTTTGTGCTGCAACTGCATTGTGCGCCAGTTAAGTTTTAAGCTAATCATACCTTCTTAAAGAAAATATGATTACATATTTGTCTAAAAATGATTTTAACATACTACGCTTTGCCTGTTTCTGTCATACAAGGTTGAGGGGGAAAAAGCACTTTTCCGGAAATTTTTTGCTGCTTCTTGGCATTTTTGGAACTTGTGATATTAGTGATATTTATATATGATTATATTTACTTATTAATAATTGTATATTGAATTAGCTTCTTATTATTATTAATTTTTTATTTTTTTATTTTAGCTATTTAATTTTATTTAAGGTTTCAAATTTCATTCGAATTTTATTTTATTTTATTTTTCAAATTTAAGTGCTGTCTAATGATTAATTGTGAATAATCACATCCAAAACTAGGTTTTTATTTGCGTAATAAATTTGTGGGCTCTGTATTTATTATGCATATATACAGCATATATTTAGAAAATATTTCCATGTCTTTATTTATATTCATATAATTTATATTATATACATAAATAAATTATATATATATATATATATATAAACAAACAGATTTTTCAGAAATATATACATAAATGTGTGTGTGTAAATTTACATATACAAAACAAATATACACAGAGCACACACACATACATCACGTAAACAAATTCTGATTAATCACAATTATTTTTTGACAGCACACATTTATTTCCATTTAGTATGCTTCAGAATTTCTTGTTTTTATTTATTCATTCATTCATTTATTTTATTTTAGTTATCAAAAATAAACGTCTTAATTTGGGCAGAAAATGTTGGGCATGATACGAAAATGACAGGATTCTCATCGGATGACCTGTTACTTTAAGAGTTTTGGGTTAAGTGTTTCGGTTCATCTTCCACTCTCTCTGTGGGCTGAATCTGTGTATAGCTTAGCTAGCGTTATGCTAGCCTTTCGTCAGATTACGTGACCCTATCACGGCAGCTGTCTGTTGTGGTGGGAGTATTGCCTGTCACACGTGGCGGTGGACATGTACGAGAGGGGTTTTGTATTGCATAGGAAGTGTTTTTGGGCCGTGTGGCAGATGGTGGGTAACAAAATATCATTACATTTGTGCTCCGAGGCTGTGCTGGCAGCCAAATGATAATATAGAAGTCTGCAACTCCAGCAGCAATGAGATTCTCTGACCCTATTACCTGGGAATACAGAGTAGGGAAAACACACAGAGTGCAGAGAACACAATTCTATACGGTGAGGGGGAATTTTTGTCAAGTGTGTGTGCGTACGCTGCTCCTTCATCTCCAGTCATCTCAGCACATTTATTTTTCATGTGAGCGTCGTTTTAACTTTCGGCTGCTTGTTATTATTTCCTGCTGTACCAATGTATTGTGATTCATAAGGAATATCCAACGCATTGAGGAATCAAAATCTAATTTAATCTCTAAAATAGCCAATTTGGGGATTTGGGAAAGACATTTAAAGAGAAGAAAAAGTAGGAGGAGCAAATAGATTGACACATATTCTTTGAGTGATAAAAAAAAAAAAATGCTGTCATCATGTGGTAAAAGAGAAAAAAAGGTGATATCATCTGTAACTATAGTAAGAATAAAAAGGAAATGCTGCAATTTCATCCTGAAGTCAAGCGTGGGTCAACGTATCCTGTTGAAATAAATCTCTTGTTCATTTCTCACCCTAGCTCTCATGAAAGCTGAGCAAACTCTAGCTGGACCGCTGGGATGGGATTGTTTTGTGTGACCGGGATGAAGAGCTGGAAAAGTCACCTGATCTGTTGATGCCTGTGTTAGCAGTGGTCATCACAAACACACCATCATCCGGCTGCATAGGCCTGCCAGATTCCATCTTGTTGTTTTCCCATCGATCGCAGTATGCAACTCTCAATAGGGCTTTAAAGGAGAGGTTGATGTGCTTGATAGCGTACGGTTGTTGTGTGTGTGTTTTTTCCTGTAGTGCGCTAGAGGGGTTATGCTGTCATTTGTGGACTCTGTGTATTGATGTTGCATGCTCCTTTCATTTTTACCGCAGTTCTGCTGTCACAAGATCAGCAACACTTTTTTTCCTGGGTTTTACATTTCAAGCAAAATCTTTTTTTTTTTTCGTTTTTAAAACCTTAAATATTTTTATAGATGCAAAACGTTCAGCTAAGGTCGCCCACACTAGAGTTTACTGTGTGTCTGATCCACGCAGCTTAAGCTGAGACCGTAGCTGTGTCGTGGAACATGCTAGCTGGTTTATAGACAGACTGAGCCAGTATTTCATTGGTCCAAGCTGGTTATCCATAATTTAGTTGACCGCCTTGGACTAACAAACCAGCTAGCAGCTGCTCTTTATCTGTGTATCAGTGTAAGGGGGTCAGGCTGGGTTTTCTAACTTGCCAGTCGAGTCAACCATCTACAGCTAATGACATGCAAGGACTGGACCAGCTTGAACCAGAAAATGGCTTGTTTTGACTAGCAAATGACCAGCTTAGACCAACTAAGACGGTTTCCTTTTTCTCACCTGGGCTAGTTTCAGTTGGAATAGTTTGTTTACAAGAATAAAGAGGGGAGAAAAAAAAGGGAATTGCAATAGTGAAAGATGAGGAAACTTTATCTTTGCCTCAGCATTCTCAGAAATGTAATTTGAAAAAATAAATAAATAAATGCATGTGCTGTTATTATCAATGTGTAATTAATAAAAATTCTGTAAAGATTTTAAACGCATGACAGCAGTTTCAGTTGAAATTCCATATTTTATTTTGAATATTATTATTAAAATAAGAATATTTTGAAAAATGGTTTCAGTAGGCATTATAATATATTGTATTTGGATTTATTATAATACTAAATTATTAGTTAAAATATTATTTAGTCAATAGCATTTAATGTAATTTAAAACTCCAGTGCAATTTGATTTAAAAAACAATCAGTCAAGCAGTTCAACATGCATTTCCGACGACTACAGTAAGTTTGCACATACATGTATACTTAAAGAAAGAAATAAAAAAAATACGCTGCTCAAAAAAATAAAGGGAACACTTAAACAACACAATGTAAGTCCAAGTCAGTCACACTTCTGTGAAATTAAACTGCCCGCTTAGGAAGCAACACTGACTGAAAATCAATTTCACATGCTGTTGTACAAATGGAATAGACATTATAGGCAATTAGCAAGACACCCCCAATAAAGTGCTTCGGCAGGTGGTGACCACAGACCCCTTCTCAGTTCCTATGCTTTCTGGCTGATGTTTTGGTCACTTTTGAATGCTGGCGGTGCTTTCACTCTAGAGACGGAGTCTACAACCCACACAAGTGGTCAGGTAGTGCAGCTCATCCAGGATGGCACATCTGTGCGAGATGTGGCGAGAAGACTTGCTGTGTCTGTCAGCGTAGCCAGTGTAGCCAGCATAGCAGCATATCAAGAGACAGGCCAGTACATCAGGAGACGTGGAGGAGCCCGTAGGAGGGCAACAACCCAGCAGCAGGACTGCTACCTCCACCTCAAGAAGGAACAGGAGGACCACTGCCAGAGCCCTGCAAAATGACCTCCAGCAGACCACAAATGTGCATGTGTCTGCTCAAACGGTCAGAAACAGTCTCCATGAGGGTGGTATGAGGGCACGACGTCCAAGAAAGCCGAGTTTGGAAATCCTACTTATTGTATTCTGTCTTGATGCCACACCTTTTCCTCAAAAACTAACTTTACGCTTTCATATCAACAAGCTTTCCAAAGTCTGCAGCCATCTAAGACTGAACATATCCTTCAATAACACAAAAAGTACCCAAAAGCCAACCGAATGAAAAAAGATTTTCTTCATAATATGCTGTGGTGTGTAGCAAAATCATATACAATATGTGGAAAAACATGCAAACTTAAACCTTTAGATTTTAAGCTTATGGGTTTGCCATCTCATACATATAAGTTACCATGTGTTACGGTAGGTTGGTTCAGTAGCTCACAGAGTACAGAGATATAGATATAGCTGATCAGTATTGCATTTGTTATCACTATCGGGAAGGTTTAGGGCTGGACTTGGTGTAGGGCATATTTCCAACATGAGCATTCATTTTTAGCAACAGTCCACGGATATTTCAATTCTGAACCGCTGCAATACACACCTGTATCAACATCATAAAAACGTGCCAGGGTTCATGCGTTGAACCCGTGTTTTAGTGCCACTCAGTGGACATTTCTCTTTGAAACGTGGCGAAACGTGCAGTAAGGTACATAAAAACAGTTGCACAAGTGCACAGAGGTACATATTTTCATGAGACCTGGATGTTTTGTTGTTTGTTTGTTTCTACACTAGTTTTCATTTGTAATAAAATTCCACGCTACATTAAAGTATTACAGTCTGATAGCGTCTCTGGTACCCAGCAGTACTTCTACCAGGGGTCAGCATGAAGGGCGCTCTGACTTATGTCTAGTGGCTTTCTAAAAGCAGCCACATATGTTGTTGTGACACGAAACCCGTCCGCCGTCGCAGCATCTGATCCAGCGTGCCCGTTCCTGCGGAGTAAATGCATAGGCTGCGTATTTATAGCATCTCTGAGAGATGAGTCACGCTCTACTGTACACACCTGCCCGAATTTCTCCAACCGCTATCGCTTCAATCCCATTCGGTCTTCTATTCTGGTTCTGGATGGGTTTTTTGATAGACACACTCTGTCGCTCCTTTTCTCCGCCAACATGATATGCCTTTGGATGTTGACATAATCTGTCCAGCCCCTTTCTGCAAGCCTCGCTGCCATAGATGTAGTTATCAATCCAAGCAGACAAATGTCATTCCTAATCTGCTTGTCTGCGCTGGATTGAGCTCTCCGTTCAAACAGCACTGCCGCCTTATCGTCTTTATCTCTGATTTTCATTATCTCTTCCTGCCGGCCGTCGAGCAGGACGGTCGGCCGCAAAAAAAAAAACCAACAAAAAAAAAACCACAGCTCGGGAGACCAGCGAAGACGCTGAAAGCTGAGCAGATATGAGTCCTTAAGCCACATTGGCTGCTCATCTCAGATAGATCTCTAGAGGAAATGAGCGTTTGAGTTAAATGGTGTATCACTGGGAGGATTTACCTTTGGTTGGGCATAAGACGGGCACAATTTGAAATGAAACGCAGCTTACTGGCTTAGTTTGGATGGGCCACCTTATCATCTGGAGTTTGTGTTTCCTGTTGGTGAAAAAAAAAAATAAAATGTTTGGCCACTGGCAGCTGTAAAAAAAAAAAAAAAAGCCCTCGTTAGATCTAGAAAAGCTGGAGGAGCGCTTAGCAACTGTGTACGTTGGCAAGGGGAAAGGACTTCCTGTGTGAGGGGCTTAAGAGACCCCATGTGATGAGGGTTTTTTAGAATAAATGGATGAGATGGATGAAGAGCAAGCAAGGGATGAGTGAAAAGATGGGATGAGATGAGATATTGCTCAATTATGCAGTATGGAATCAGAAAGAGCATTTTACTGATATCTGGGTCCTGATTTGATAACATGTTGTTGTCGTTTGATAGCCTTGTTTGGAGCCTTCCTGGAGCTTTGCGCTATGAATGATCAGCTTACGGTTTACTTTATCGTATAGAGCAACAATGTTATGCATTAAAAACTACAATTAAAATGAAAAAAAAAAAAAAAAAATGAAATGAATTTGTCGCAGTTAATATGACATTAATATGAATATATATATATATATATATATATATATATATATTATTATTTTTTTTTTCCTGTAGTTGTGACTTTACAGTATTCTCGCAAATGCAATATTATGCCAGCTGTCACTTTATATATTCAATCTCACAATGGGACTTTATAACATTTCTTGCGTTGTAGCTTTAATTCTCAAAATGATGACATTTTTCACTATTTGGACATGACATCTCACAAAATGGCTTTATTTCACAAAGACACAATATATTAAATGGGTTTTACCTGTCCCAAATAGGACTTTATTTCTCATTCTGTGCGGCTTTATATCTCACAAAGTAAAAAAAAAATCTTACATTACTTTATTTCGACCATATTTCTTACAATTGCAGCTTTATTTCTTATTATTACGTTATTTCTCACAATTTGATTCTTTCTGGTGAATCACATTGATCTGTGTGTGATTGTGTTCCTATATATCTTGTTATTTCAACTAGATATCTCACTTTATTTCTCACAATTTTGATTCTTTATATCACAACAATACTTTTCAGACTTTATGTCTTGCCGCGTAACTTTTATTTTAAGTTACGTAGACATATGTAGTATATGTAGACAGTATATGTATATGTAGACATGGATGTACTGAGTTGTGTAATGACCCCTTTAGACCCAATTTTAGATGACATGGCTGTCTCTTTAAAAAAATGTGCGCGATTTTCTTGCAAGAGAAGCTCCCAAAAGATTCTTAGAGGTGCTTAGATTGGGTGTTTATCTCACTATCAGATCATTTCATCTGTTTATTTGCCTTTAAATGCTAAACTTTGAGAGACAATGCAGCTCTTTGTCGCCGCGCTGAATAGCCTCTGCATCCACGCTGGATTTACGTAACGCTTTGTGGATTGAAAAAGTGAACGGGAATACAAAGATCATTTGAGTGGCAGGTTGAGCTGGAACAAAGAGACGAGCAGAAAGGATTTCAATTGGATTAAATAGGATGGGTGGAGAACATTGGTAGTAGGTCACCTCCTTTATCACTGCGACTCACTCGTAGCACTGTTGTAATCTGTTTAATTAGCATTCATCAGACACGTGCTCTGGTGAATGCGAGCAGCTTCTACCCTGATCGACAAGCCTTTAGATTTCCTCTTGATGCCATCTCAATACTAGCCCATCGATTGCATGTACATGTAACATAAAAATAAGACTTAAGAGGTCTTACACTTATTACAGATAATGACCCTCTCCTACACTACACTAATGATTAAACATCTACAGTAGGTGTGCACACTTAGGTTTAGCTTTGTTTGTGAGGAATAATAATAATTAGTAGTAGTATTTTATTTTGTATTTTTTGTGTTTTTTTGTTTTTGTTCAATTCTTGGCACTTTCATGCTGCACATTTACAAACCAGTTAAGATCCCTTTAGAGGAGGAACTGGTCCAGGTGTTTTTTTTTTAGTGGAATTCTGAACCAGAATCATGGATTTATAATGCAATGTATGCAGATAGTGGCTAGCTTAGCTAGCTTGATACAAATAATAATATATATTACCAAAGAGCTGTGATGAGAGAACTATGTTCGCCTAAACTACTTGCTTTCTCATGAGATCAGGCTGTGGAATCCCAGCCGTTCAGGCTCTGCGTCTTTGGCTTTCTGACAGGGTCGGTCTGGCCCTCTTTACCAAACGGCTCCTTAAATCTAGTTCACTGTTCCCTTCTGTATCCTGATAGACGCTCGCTGGCTTCCATGAAGTATTGATTCCAAAATAACTTCAAAGCTACTTTAGAAGTGGATGGAGCGAAGCGGGAGATGAAGAGTGTGAGTCAACGGAGACGATAAGAGTGTGTGTGTGCGTTTGTGTGTTGAGGGGCGTTTGCTGTTAAGGACTGGCAGGAGAATAGACATTCCTGAGAAAATGCATTTTCTAGATGTTGGCTTTTGATACTCGCTGGTTCTTTTAGCCTCTGTGTTTTCTTCTCGTTTAAAGGTTGCTCAACGCTTTGAGGGCTCCCTTCTGTCTTTTACGTTTTCCAGTCTTGCTTTCACAGATGTATCAGGTCTTGTGCTTGTGTGTGTTCGCTTGCTTAATTTACCCACAGTTCCTGACCTTTAGATCCCTCCGCAAATCTGTTTGTTTTCAGAGCCACTGATTATTATTCCGTCTTTCTCATTAATCACTCCGACACAAAACCAGCGATGTCACGTATTTCACAGCAACACAGGATGTTCAACTTTCACCATTATGGAAATGTTCACTAAGTACAAGTAACACTTCTGGGGAGGTCTTTTCTAAACCTTACGAGAATGTTTTGCTGTCATATTTATGTTGAAAGTGAAAGATATGGGAATGATTCTGGTTAGTTGGGAGTCATTTAGGCAGACATGAGGATTTTTAAATGAACTGTTGCTTTAAGAAAGTCAATTTTGATCTTGTGTTGACTTTAAAGGCTGACCAAATCTTACAAGAGACAAATGTGCGGAGCTATCCTGAGGAAGTGACCTCATGCTGACAGTTAAGCAAAGGCCACGAAACAGTCTCAGCAAATACAGATGTACCCCGACTTCACACACACCGAACAAGGAAGCGGAAATTTACGTGCTAAAGCCGACGGACAACAATAGTAGCTAAAATATGAAATCCTCCCGGGACTTTTCAAATTCTAAACTTCTCCACCTCAGAAATGAAGATTTTGTCATTGATCACTTACCCCCATGACGTTTCCAAACCCATAAAAGCAAGATATTTTAGATAAACCAGGAGGCCTGTGACTGTCACATGTTCTGGAGTAATGAACACTGTGTAGAAAAGTATGAAAGTCATAGCCTGTCAGTGGTTCAACCGTAATGTTATGAAGCTACACGAGTGCTTTGTGGACAGAAAGAAAGCACAAATAATGATTTTATTCAATATTTTGGAGAGCATCCGCTTGACACACATAGTGTACGCAGTTCTGTGTCGTTTTGGGTTAAAGTATACTTTTTCAGATTGTATTAAAAAGAGACTTTTATCTGAGAGAAAATGAGTCTAAATCCCCTCAAAATGCCACAGCCTGGAGTTCTGGCCTTCACTGCTGGTAGGCCTCTCAGATAAAGCGAGCTATGGAGATGGTAAAAGAGGGGGAAAAAAAAGACATAAAAGATGAGAAGGAGGGGGGCCTGTATTACCGTGACTCATTGTGACATTAATATTGAGTGACGCTGGGTCAAAATGAGTTGGTATGTTTTCTGTGACTCAGTGTTGCTCTGGCATTGTTTGAAAACAGCCTGAATGCTCAACTATAAAATAAGGTTAAGCTAACCTATAATCAACTCGCTATTCTGTTTTTTATAACCCAGCCCCATAATTCCAAGCGTAATCGCTAGTTTTCATCTATGCAAAAACCCCAGCTGTTAAGGCCGGTGTTTCCAGCTCAGTGCCGGTAATGTTTTAAAAAGAAAAGGTTCGAGCGAGGGTCTAATTATTCCACATGTGTGCTCAGCGGTGATTTGAGCAATCGGGGGAGGACGTTATCTTCTTCATGTCCTGTCAAAAGCCTCGCTGTAGGTGCAGGTCCTGTTGGATTTGAGCTTGCTGTGTGAGCGTATTATATGTCAATCGAAGTGTTATAAACCAACATAAAAATCGCATGCGTGAGGAAAATCAAATCAAATGAAATCCATACCCAAAATCGTTTAGAACACTGTATCTGCATATTAATACCTCGGGACCCATCCAAGATGCAAACAACATAAAAGACCTTTAGCGACCACGTAGGCAAGATAAATATTTATCTATTTTTCCTAAAACAATGACAATACAAATAGAACGTTGTCATTTTAAATTGCAATTTGTTGCTAATTTAGCATTGTGGGTGGTGGGAGTTAATTCCCAGCACTCTCTCCACCTTCATTTCCACGATTGAGTTGAGACCCTTGAGCAAGACACCGTTCCCCCAACTGCTCCCCGGGCGCCGCAGCAATGGCTGCCCACTGCTCCGGGTGTGTGTTCACGGTGCATGGTTGATCACTTCTCACTGCTGTGTGTGTGTGTGTGTGTGCACTTGGATGGGTTAAATGCAGAGCACTAATTCCAAGTATGGGTCACCATACCTGGCCACAAGTCACTTCCCTTCCCTTCCCACTTCACAACCAATTCGTACATATTTTACAAGGTGGCTAATTCTGACCTTACAAAAAAAGTCCAAATTGTACAAAAGCCCCAGGGACAAGGTGAAGGTCATTAGTACAAATTCATACAAATTGTGCAAAATGACTGGGAAAATGACATGAATTTGTTAAAGTAAGGTCGTATGAATTAGCAACCTCATAAAATAAGCAGGAATTGCCGTGAGATTGGGCTGGAATAATCTCCTTAAAGGTTTATTCCAACCTACAATGAAGATTTAGTCATTAATCCCTTTCCACCGTTTCGTTTCAAACACGTAAACTTCTAAACTAAATTTAAGATGTTTTAGATGAGAACCAGCCGACCAAAGAATAAACACCGTGTCAAGACATCGTCAGAATAGGCCATCTGCCATCAGTTGTTCAATCTGAATTTATAAAATGACAAGAATATTTTTTGTACGCAAAAACATAAAAACAATTTGTTTGTTCAACAATCTTCACAATAGCGCTACAGTGACGTCAAAAAGACAAATTCTTTTGTACACAAACCTTTTTCTCAACTTAAAATTCACATTGAACCGCTGATGGCAGATGATGTTCTGGGTATAATTATCAGGCAATAGTAACAGCTGTCTGTATAGACATGTTTTTTGGGTGTCCTGGGCTTGTTGTCGCAGCATTACCTGTGTGCTTTTAACACAAGTTGTAATTGCTCAGTCAGACGTTTGCTTTGCACACCTGGCGGTTGGGTTTTTGTGTAAGAAAATCCGAATGACACCATGCTTCCGGCCCTGTGGCTTTAAAAACAAACCAGTAGGACGTTATGGAAATGATAATGTTTGTGTTTGAATGAAAGCTCCAGCTCAAGTTTGTCATTTCAAACATGTGCCTCAGTTAAAAAAAAAAAGTGTGGCTAAAAAAAAAGGGTATTTTATTACCAGCATTATCTGTTCATGCTTGGCTAAGTTTTATCGCTAATGTGCATGTGGTTTTCTCACCGAGCGCGTTGGCTGATGTATCTACAGCCATGAACTCTTTGATTGGATTGCTCTTAAGGGAGTCTGTTAGAATAATGCAGAGGGAAAAACAGAGACGGGGGTGATGGAAACTCTTCAGCTGCAGTGAAATCTGGGTCGTTGTGAAGGGATTCTGGTGTCGTGGAGACTGAGGTTAGGAGGTCAGCAGTGATTGAGGTCGAGGAGTCAGCTGCCCTCAGCCTTCCGCATCTGTGGAATCCAGAGAAAGTTGTTAGTGGCGGCTTTAGTCCAGAAAATGTCAAGCCTCTGTCTGAATACCTCTGTGTGTATGTGTGCAGGCTGTATACGGTCTTTTTTTACATTTATGGAGCAATTGTGGCGTGAACAGTAATGGTAAACTCATTAAGCAGGTTGTTATCATGTAACTGAACTAATTAAAGAACCGCAGTGCATGCTGGGTAAACGCACTGTCACAGTCATCATGTTTTTGGCTGCGCTTTAGAATCAACGTTTTGCCACAACTGTAACACTTGCACATGAGTTGCGATTCAGAGCGTAAATGCGTTGGTACCGCCTCTGCACTGATTTAAATGTGTGACGTGTACATGCTGAGTGAGACACATCTTCCTGGTTTCTACAGTCCATTCAGTTTGGGTTTATTTGTTGGTTTGTTTATTTAATAAAAAAGAAGTACTTTTGGTGGTAACACTTTATATCACAGTTTACACATATTAGTAGCTTATTAGTATGCAAATTACTTGAATGTTAGCCATTTATCAGTGCTAAACAAGAACATATTATTACCTTCCTCGACATCCCTAATCCTACCCAGTACCTACTAAACTTAACAACTAGCGCAGTAACTATTAATAAACAGCAGATTCGTTTATTGAGGGAAAAGTTATCTATCGGTCTGATTTCAAATAAAGGTTTTAAAAATGTACATATCAAATAACTAAAAAAGTGAACATGCACGAAGAAGACAAAGTAAATCAACATAATATCCCGACAATAAATGACATATTACGATATTTTAATATAGTAGACCTTTTAAAATGGTAAATCACATTTCATTGTTGCTGCTTAATTGCATTTATTTATTTATGTGTGCAGTAATTTATAGAATTTTTGCCTTTGTGAGCATAAAAGTTTTCGGCAACACTTTATAATAACTACCCACTATGAATGGTTAGTTAAGCATTAGTAATTACTCATTTCATCCTTTATAAACCATTATTATGCATTAGTAGAGACAGTTTACAAGCGCATCTATAAATGCCTTGTTCTTGAGCGCATGTATGATGTTTAATAATATTATTTTCATACTTTATTAATGATCAGTTTATCACTTTTTTAATTATTAGGTTATTTACAAACCGCAATGCTTTATAAAGGATGAACTGACTATTTAGTAATGCTTAACTAATGATTCATAGCGTGTAGTTATTATAAAGTGTTACCAAGTTTCTGTCAAACCCCCCCCCAAAATTTCAAATCGTAGCAAGTTAACTAAACGAACTAACATAAATACATACACACATCCACTGTTATGCCAGGTGACAATAATGACTTATAATGAATAAACACCATTATTAAAAACTATTAATTCAGAAATAATAATCAAAGAAAGTGCTTAGAAGTACTTTTATTTTCTCTGCTGGTTTTTACCGTTGAAGCGATAACAAATGAAGCTACTGTACTGCCAATATTTAGTCTAAAATATAAGTGAATCCGTTTTTAATTTCTTGTTTATTGAACTCTTTATGGAATTGCAATCGTACTGTTTTTCTTAAGACTTTCTGTTATTCGGACACAATTAACATGAGCAGCGAGTGTGATATTGCATTGATATTATAAACATTTATATTTCTGATAAGCAGATGTGTAATGAGAAGAATAAAAAAATAGATGTGCGTACTGTGGATCTATATTACCTAATTTTTCTAGCAATGAACGATGATAATTACTGTATCTGCATTACTGTAAGGGGTAAGTGTAACAAAACAAATAATGTAAAATAAATCTCATTTGTAACGACGATGTCTAAAGAGACTTTTGTTATATTGGTCAAACTATGGAAGGTGTTTCATCAAGTGCTTTATTGGAGGCTAATGTAACGGCTGAGAGGGCCGCAGGTGAACTTTCTCCCCGCAGCACTTTTAATTTGTGCTACTTGATGCGGATCCCTGAAGGACACAGATTCCACTTTAACAGGTTAATCTCTGAGGGATTGAGCGCCTGGAGAGGGACCGTGTGTGTGTGTGTGTGCCGTGCTGGTATTTGTCAGTGGACTGCTGAGGGATTTGGGAGTTGATCTGTTAGATGAGGGTCCCTGGGGGGATTTTAGCAGTCTGGTCATCCCAGTGCTGTTTAACCTGTGCTTTCGAAACAAATGCAAACTGAGGATATATACTGTACTGTAAAAGTGTCACCTGCAGGAGCAGACTACAAGAAGACGTTTGCTGATTTAGATTTTGATTGCCTTTTATTTGTATTTATGGCCTTGTAATAAGAATTCCTTCTTGTGAGTCGCTGTGAAACCTGTTCCACTGAATTAGAGCCACTTTTTGTGGCTCTAATTCACCTTTTTCCTTCGCATGAATGAGGGGTTTCAGGCGGTGTGTGTGTGAGCGTGTGTTACTTCCTCTGCTTTAGAAGGAGGTTGTTTGAAGGCTCTTTGAAGCAGCTCTGCTTAGGTTATCGGTTCAGAGAAAAGGTCAGCGGCAGCTTGTGTTTAGCATATCGATATTTTCGGCCCAACGATTTGCTCTCATTGGCTTACACGAGGGTCTTCAGCATCAGTGACCTCCTCAGTGAACACTCATTCACTCATAAATAAACCGAGCTTAAAAAAATGATAAAAAAACATCGGGCATGCAGTGGAATGCGAAAACTAAAATAATAGTGTAAATATAGATCCTTATATATCTATTGTAGTTAAAATGCTATTTAAATATTTTTGTGAGCAAAGAGCAGACATTAAATAAGCTATTAAATAATGTAAAAGTTCTTAAAGTCTGATTGTTTTGGTAAGAAGGGTGGAAATAGTGTCGTGTAGGGGTTTCCCCTTCAGTCTCTGTAGTCTGCACCAAACCATCAGAAGTTCTCCCACTGTGGTCGAGTGTGAGGATATTTCATTTTTCCCCATCAAATCTCATATCAGCGCTTGCCAGAATCCACGTCGGACCTTGTAGGGGTATGAGGCTGTCACTCAACGATTCTCCCCTAGCCGAAGTTCCCGAAGCCAATTGCGTTTCATTCCGGGCTTACATCCTATATTCCCAGGTGTCCTCATAGATTTATGACGTCAATCCAGACCAGTGTGTGTGTGTGTTGTGGGTGTCGCTCTGTCCCGCAGAGATCCCACACATTACCCGTATGCTCGGAAGCCCATTGGCTGAGAGAAAATGAGATCCCTTTCCCAGAAGCACCCTCATTTCAAGGGGAAGTGAGCAAAGATTGTATCACTTAGCAAATAGGTACCACTATAGATTTTTTCATCCTTTCCTTCCTTCTCTCCGTCCTTCCTAGCTTTTCTCCCTAAATTCATTGAGCTGGGGAACAAGGGCAGCTCTGTGTGTGTGTGTGTGAGCTGTCAGTTCCTCGGGGAAGGTTAACCGACCGGCCATGCTGTTTGTTTCGCTCATTTGAGGTGTTTAGCCAAACGTGGCAATGGTGGATAGTCCAAAATACTACTGCTAATAATAATAATGATGATGATGATAGTGATGCTGAATATCTCTCCTGTCCATCTGGTTCGTTTTCCTGTGTAGCTTGTTTCAGAGGTTTATATGAGACTGTCATAATAGACTCCTCAGATCACACTGACAGATCTGACAAACCGTCAAACAGCATCTGAATATCAAACTCTACCCCATACCAGCGTGTTGAAACACAATTAGACCTGGTCTGAGCCTCAGATGATATAGCAGGACTGTTTTACCCAAACAGCAAGATGCAGGCCGGCCATTTCTGGTGTCAGGTTGTAAGGTTTCTTAAAAGTCTACGTCCTATAATGAATGATTCAGTTGTGTTTCAGATTTTTGGATTTGAATTGAAAATATGTCATATTTAGTGGTTATGATGGCTTTTGGGGTATGTTTGATTAGAATAAAGGAACTCAGGTTTAAGTTAGTCTCAATTAACCATGTTTTTACCACAATTAAAACCAAAAAACAGGGTTATTGTTGTTAAACCGTGGTAGTCACAAATTAACTGTGGTTTCCAAACCTACTCAAAATCCCTCTAAAAGCAGCCAACAGACTGAGAAGACTAAGTTAGTTGTTATAGTTGATTATTTTTATGTATCATTAAGTATTCAAAACAACATAGCTGCCATATTAATATTTGTAGTAGTAGTAGTGCTGTCAAATGGTTAGTTGTGAATAATCACATCCAAAATAACATTTTTGTCTACATAATATATGTGCGTGGAGTGTATTTTTATTATGTATATATAAATGCACACATAGGAAAAATATGATATAAATGATATGAATATACTGTATGCGTGTGTACATATACGCATATTTAATATACACAGTTAACACATTTACTATGTAAAGAAAATAATAAATTAAACACTGACAGCCAATCAGAATCCACTGATATTAAAGCATTTAAAGCAGCAGCTGAAAACTGCAGTCATAATAAAATGTTATTGTTTCTCAGTATTAAAGCTAATACAGTTGTCTCTATGACTATCTTTCATGATGTTAACGTGTCTTGAAGTTATGGTGACTTATGTATGTATTAGCGAAGGAAATCTTGAATAACACCCATTTTCTAGTCATGTCAGTGCTAGTTTCCAGTTGATAAAATGCAGTTACAGATGTTAATATTTCCATGAGTGTGTGTTGTGTATACAGTATATAGTGTGTGTGTGTGTATCTTTGGTTGTAAACAGTAGGATTGTCTCTGGCTCTTGTGTTTTATGGCCCTGCATGAGGCCCGCTAATGCGACATGTTGCCTTGTTAAACCACTACTTCCTTTTTCACATCACTCTCTCCGTTCCTCTCTCCGCCCTTAACCCTGACCATGACTCCAGCGCTTTATTGCTGTGATGTTGTCCTCTGTTCCGCGCCGTGTCTTTCCCCGCCTTTTGTCATCTCCCGCTCTCTCTTTCTCTCAGAGGCACACACACACATTCTTCAACAAGAGGCTTTCTGTCACCATAAAACATCATAAGATGTTCTCCGACCCAAATCATGGCTGCGCTTTGGTAAATGTTTAGAGAGCACATTGAGAACTTACAGTGGGCATGATGTGCACAAAACAAAGGGAAGAGGCTTCATTCATGAAACACATTTGGCAGATATTTTCTGTTCTTGTGTTTCATGAGCGAGGCCAAGCAAATAGTTAACATTTTTCCGCTTTCATTGTTTTTACCGTCTGCATGCGGTTTGACAAATGTAGCCTGATTCAAGATTATGTTAATGTATTAATTAATTATAACATTACTTATCGTTCTGTATTTAATAAATCCATGCTGAAAAACAACAGCAAAAACTGTATATGATGGGAGCTAGTTGTTTAGCACTAGCTTAGGACCAGTACATGACCAGCTGCCATGCTTTGTTTATATTTTTTAATGCTGTCAGAACTGTTACGAGTAATGGTTATTATGTAAATGTTTGTCAAATTAAAACAAAAAAAGTTATTATCATAGTTATAATAGTATTTAGGCTACAAGTGAAACCTTTGGAAATACTTGATACATCTAAATGAATTAAATTAAAAAATAAAACATCAAAATTTTTTTTACCTTATATAGATTATTCAGTTTTTCAGATTATTCAGTGCATTTATTAGTTCTGTCAAATGTTTCAATCGCATCCAAAATATTTTGTTTACAAAATATATGTGTATAGTGTGTATTTAATATTTAATACATATATCTAGAAACAACACACACACAAAAATGTAAAAATTTCCAAAATAGATACTGTATGTGTGTGCATTTATTTAAACACAATAAATGAACAGAGTACACATACATAATGTAAAGAAAAACATGACTTTTATTATTATGATTATTATGCATTCTATTTTTTGGTTGATTTTTTTGGGCTATGTATCTCTTAGATTTCTCTGGCATTCTTGGTGTCAGGGAGCTCTGTAAAAAAAAGAAATCTGTACAATTTATGGTAAAAACTTGGCAGAATAAAACCGTGAAAAATACCCTAACAATATTTTTTTGTTTTACAGTTAAATACCATAATTTCTAATAATAAACCAACCGTAATAACTGATATAATGTCAATATACCGACCTATTAAAGTAGTGAAATCTATTTTGTACCTTTGAAATATATGATAACTACCAAATGCAGGGGGTGATGAGAAAGTCACATGAAGAATCAAAGCCCATTACAATTAACTTTTAAATAGTAATAAATATATACAAGGAGCGCAGAGTCATTCACACAAACATTAAACACCATCATGGTAAGAATTATTAAACTGAAATGTGCAATAAACATTCATTAAACAACATTGCGTGTTACACACAACCCTAATAAACATAACTGATACAAAAAAAGTAAGAAGAAACCAAGTTATTTCAAAGAAAAACCATCAAATTCAAAAAAAATTGAATTCTGGGAATGTCAGTATACGGTGTTTCCCTGTCAATTTAACAGGAATTAACCATTTAACGTGTTTTTACCGTAGTTTTTTACCGTTAAAATCACGGTCATTTTTTACGGTGTGGTTTGTTGAAGTTATAAATCTGACTTCAGTAGGAAACACTGATGTGACATTCAGGTCGTGGCCGAGTGCAGGTGTGCTGGTCCTCTTGATCATTCGTGTTATCCGGGCTGTAGTAATGATGACCTGCAGGTGCACGCTTCCATATGGCGTGTTTCTCCTTTCTCTCACACACACACTCACACTCCTGTGGACTTCCAGCAGTTCCTGGCTTGCATTGTGACTCGTGTGTTGTTGCGGACATGGTCTGTGCCCTGTGGCACCTTTCACAACAGAAGCCCACTCCCCTTGGCAAGAAAAAGTGTTTGAGAAAGTTCTCGGATGCCATCTGGCCTACCTCCTTTCTCTTGCCTCTGTGCCCTCTCGCCCTCCTCTGCGCATTTGAGGCTTGTTCCTGCTGCGCCAGTTTCCCAACACATGTCAAAGAGAAGCTGCCACCCTCCGGTCTCACCGCAGGACACATTTCTCCATCTCTCATTCCGTTTCCTTGTCCGTATCGCATGCCATCACATCTTTACAGAGCGTTTGTTGTGTCACGGGCCGCTAGCTGCCGGTCACCTTCAAGTGCTCCTGCTATTACTGTAAAATTAGGCTTTGGATTACCACATACTGTAGGACGGGTGGGCAGTACAGCAAAAAAAAAAAAAAAATCATTTTACGATTCATTTTATATCCGTTTATGGCAATTTTTGCTGGAAAAACCCCCATGTGGCAATGCATGCTCTTGAATAATAGTGAATGTAAATGAAAGTGCTCTTAATAATAGATTTTCCTTTTGTCTGGGACATGATGCAACCAAATGATAAGAATATGAAAAATGAATAATAAAACTGGCATCAGGGCAAACATCCACAGCTTCTTAATATTTAACACTTGAGTTAAAAACGAAACCAATCAAACTTTAGCTGATACGATTTTGAGTCAAATTGGATAGCTCTTTTTTCCCTTAAATATTGAACCATTATGTTTAAACGAATATGTTTTGCTTCAAAAGTGAAATATGTTATGTTAGTACTGTAATATGTTTTTCTTTATTAATATATACTAATTTGAATAATATGTAATATATTTATTCATTTAAACAATCCAATAATAGTAGGATAGCAAAAAACTCTGCAGGTTGACACGTATCTACTGTTGCACACTAGCCATACTCCTGCATTTGCCCAAAACCCTAGAGCTGAAGGACGGAAATGGAATGGTGGGAAAATGGAGGGCTGTTACGGGAGAGATATTTGAGTCCTCTCCTAATCAGTGCTTCCTTGTTCTGCTCCATTACTCCCCCCAAAACAGCTGCTGCTTTTCTCTTTTTATTCTTTCTTTCTGCCTGTTCCCCTCTTTTCATCCAATCTGCATAATCTCCGGTTGTTTGCTCAATTAATTTAATTGATTTTTGGAGCCGCTATGTAACCGTAATCAATACCCACAAGCCTCTCTGCCATTATGCAAATCAAGTTGCATCAGGCTGCCTTCATTACCGCGCTCTGATTGGCTGTCGGTGAGATGTTCTAGAGGTGGTCTGTCATTAAGTGAAATTGTCTTCATTTTAGAGCACTTGCCACATGGCGGGAGTTTGCCCTCTCGTAATGCGGTAAGAAAACTGCTATGCACTTGACCTACTCAAAACTACAGTGCATATATATGCAATCGAGGAAAGCAGGGAAAACATCATGCCATTTTTTCCTTTACAAACAAACACAACACTTTTCTCACGGAAGCATGACGCCTGTAACGATTTGTTTTTCCATCACCTGAACATAACATGTTTCCACAAACAAGTAGGTGTGCATGTTGGTTTTAAATGAGATTGATTTCCTCAGGCACCTTTCCTAGGATGACTGCTAAAATCTAAAAATAAGCCGCATCCTTTGCCTGCAAGACTCCCTGCATCTGAGATTTGATGTGTTAGAATGCGACGTTTCAAAACGCTGGAACTAAAGTGCAGCTAAAAATAAATTGGCTTATTTTTTCGAGACACACAAACAGACAAATAAACGGCGGATTATTGTGGCCAATCTCGCACCTTGGATCACAGGCCGGGCTGTTAACGTGGCCTCATGTTGACCCGCTCTCACAAGGACGCAAATGTGTCAAGTGTCCTCCAAGCATGTCTCATGCCCAGAAAAAAACAAAAAATGGAAGAAAGCAAAGCGAGACATATCCAATGACTATCACTCTTTCCCTTACGCCGCTGTCGTGTTTTTCGTGTCTTTTCTGCCTCGCTGTAATACATGAAGGTTTGTGCCAGGGGCAAGGTGTCGAGAACTGATTGCTTGTCGTTGTTTGTGTGCTTTTGTTTCTCCAAGTCTTTCCACCAGACGCTTGCTGTCAAAACCATGCCTGGCGGTTCGTGGCTCAGCTCGGTCTCTCCGCTTCCATTTTAGTCCATTATTACAGCATTCCCATCTACCTCGATCTCAGTCCAAATGTTAAATACTGCACTGTGGGATTGATGGGAGCGTGCTTTTTGTTCATGGGAATTTGTGTCTCTCTCAGCACATACTGTTCGCACAATGGCAGAATTTGTCACTAGGTGCCTCTTTATTTTTGCTGATTTGCATATAAATGTGAATAATAGATTACATAGAGCACTTCTGCTGTAATGTTTATTCAATTAAATTAATTTTGTTGAAACACCTCATGGGATAATTGAAATCTCCAGACTTCTTGTTATTGAAATTGGCTCAGTCTTGATTGAGAAGAGTGTGTGTGTGTGTGTTCATGTGGGGTACAGCACCTCTACATTGCCTACATAGGCAGCATCCTGCTAAGGCAGCATATTCATTGAAATGAAGGGACTGATCCAGAACGACGTGGCCAGCAATGCTTCATGTCACACAAATAGCAAAGGAGACTTGATCGCGGCTGATTTCAGTAGAGTGTGGTGTTAGCACACTGCCAAGTTGATCACACGATAGCAATATCTTTTACCTATGTATAGGTAGATGTTACATTCAACTGATCTAGAAACGTTGATTACGATCTTGGAACAATCAGCAGACTGACAGTCAAAATAAAATGTTTGAAAATGAACTTTCATGTAACATCTCTATATGACTGATAAAGTTATTGTATGTCAAAAGAAAGAGTCGACTCTGAATCGTTGAAGCGAGTTATTTTTAAAACTAAGACATCAACATGAAACATTAACATATTGCATGCCCACTTGTTGGTCTTTTCGTGTTGATCTGAATGAAAATGCAAATGCATTCTTTGCCACTACGGTAGGTGCCCCTTTTTAGCTGTAAAATAGCAGTTTCCCTGGTAACACTGTACACAAACAGCACTGCACTCACAAACACAAAAGGAGACCAATCGACCAATCAAAGCAGGCTAACATGACGCAATCTTTTGGGAGATGTTAAACAAATAAAGTAAAAAAAAAAAAAAATGCATATTAGAAGTGTTATATGTATAGCGGCCCATAAAAACTGCTGCTAATGAGGAATACAAAAAGGAAAAATATAAAGGGAAACAGTGCATTTGGTGGCCATCTTGCATTCTGGGAGTGGTGTGTCTGTTTTGTCTTAGAGCTGAGCCAAAATAAGGTAGCTTCTGCGAGCTAGAGGACAGGAAAGGATGGCAAGAAGATTTTTGTAGATTTATGCTGCATGCTTGCATTGAAATATTTGTTGAAGTGGTTTTCAGAAAGTGCACACCAATTTAATCCACGGCGTTGAACGGCAACATGCAAATTATTCATTTAAATCTAGAGTTGAGAGGAAGGACCTGTCATGGTTGTGGCACTGCTTTCAGTTGCTATTACCAGGTGCAAACATATCTTTATTTACTGGATTCGATTAACCTACCTCAGGAAAGAAGGCTGTATGTTTGATGGATAGAGCTTATTTTCTGCAGGGTCAAAAGTCAGGCTTTGCCAAAGCCTTGTGGTAAATTGTTTGTTGTTGCTGTTGTTATTGCTGTTGTCTTGGTGGCAATGCTGTTTAAAGAATAAATTGAAGGGGGAAAAAAGTCAAATTCCCAAACCGTGGATTAGAATGGGAAATTAGATTACAACAGGCTTTTGTCAGGGTGTTTGAAAGACAATATTTCAGTTTCTTTATTCAAATCAGGACTACGCTCTCTCTACTGAGGGTGCTTTCACACCTGTGGTTCGGTTCATTTGGTCCGGACCAAGGGCAACAAATGATACATTGTAGCATTTTTCT
>JAUCMU010000013.1:1988387-1998788 GCA_032275025.1 Enteromius treurensis | reverse complement strand
AGTCACTTCAGCTGCCATGGGGCTATGTTGCTAAAGCAGTAACTGTCAACAAATACGTCTCCTCATCCCATAATGCATGGCGCAGCTGACTATGGCAGCTGGATTAGTCCAAAAAGGCGCATTACTTTTTGCAGTTGGGTCTGTTTGAGTTCGGATCGTGTTCTCACCACAAACGAACCGCTCCAGTGTTCTTTGAAAGCGTACCGAGACCACCTCTTCAAGGAGGTCTCGGTTTCGCTTTTTTGCCAAACGAACCGCACCAAGTAGGAAAACGAACTCTAGTGCGATTCAACCGAAGTAAACGAGGCAGGTGTGAAAGCACCCTGAGACTGACATTTGTTTCAGAGGTGAACGCATGTTTATTGTCTTAAACTAAGCGATTCATTCGTTCATTCATTTTTGTGACGCCATTTAGCCCACCCAAACATTAGACCACATTCGATAATGTCAACCGATAGCCAAATAGCTATTTAGGCACTGTTTTAGCTGATCTCTATTCTGGTAGAAGTCCATTCACGATGGATAGAATCAAGGCCTCCTTGATATTTTTTATTGAATATCCTGTTTTAAATTAAGGAGCTAAAATGGTTTACAAATCCACATTGACTTTAAGCACTTTGGCTGTGAAATGGCCTTTTATTGCTCTAATTACTGAAAGGTCTGAAGCAGGTACTCAACTTTAAATGGAAACAGAGTCTCATGGTGTGAAAGGGCGAGAATATTTGTTTCTCCCTCATCTACTTGACTGTAATAGTCCCCACATACTATTTAAGTTTTGCATTGAAATCACATTATGTTCTTCAAATGTATGAGGGAATCTGCCTGTTCACTTCAAGTTTTTCCTGTTTCACCTTTATGTAAATTACTATTAAAACATTTTGAGCCTCCATACTGTGTTCTTTTTAAAAATTCAGGAAGAGTTGGAAGGATAGAAGCTTACAGGAAAAGCAGACAGGTGTCTTTATCAAACCTTTATGGGGAAATATAAAGCTGACTCATAATGATCTCTGCTCAAGGTAGCAGATCTGTGTTTAAATTAATTACGGCTAGTGGAATAAACAGGCCAAAAGTGGGTTTAAACTAAACAGAAGTTGTCAGGGGGTGTGGCATGTTATTGCGATGATGGTATCAGAACATACTTCAAAGACTTTCCACAAAGAACATGGTTTTAACCAGGTACTGTGTCCAAAAAAACATGTTTTTCTTTGTTGATGCATTAAAAGAGTGCACTGTTAAATGGTAGAACGCTCCATCTCTCACATATGTGTGTGCTGGATCGGCAAATGCACCATGCCTGTTGAAAAGCCATTGAAAACTACTTTAGGCATATAAGTAGATGGGAATATAAGTTTACACAGATTCCCTTTTTGCTTGTATTTATACAACGCTTGATGCAAGAACCATTTAGTAGTTTCTACTGAAATCCATTCATAAATTATTTTTAACGCACTAATGCATCAATGTACATGAGGATGCTTTTAAGATTTATTTTTTTAGGACAGATCAGAGCTGCACAAAAAATTGTAACTGAAGCTGTCATTGCTTTGCATATTTTATCAGTTCTGTCTCCATGATTATGCATTGATGCAACTTTATCGAAGTATCGTTTGAACACAATGCTTGCAAATTACCACTATAAAGATGCTTTCAAGAGCAAAGTAGGACAAGAGTTTGACCTCTGTTGTGTAGAGCTGAAAAAGTTATTTAGAGGCTTGTCTAACATCGCTTAACAGCGTGGATAAAGATGGAATGCACATGGGTGAGAGGGGAAAAGAAGCTGGAAATACCCAGAGTCCCGTGCTGCGAGACTAGCAGTGAAGCTCCAGCCTGTTTTGTGTAATAAGTCCCTGTGCTGTTTGTGATCTGCTCTACTTGTTAGTCGGTGTCGGTGGTGGTGCTCAACAGGCCCGCCTGCAGCTGTGCTTTCTGAACGCCGCTCACCATGTGTGTCTTCAGTGCTGCGCTCAGGTGGGCCGGGAGCCCTGGGCTTCTCTGGAGATCAGGCTGGGTAGGAGGCATGTGGATGCAGAACACAGATTGGAAGAGATCAAGAAAGAGACACCAGAGGGTGCCTTGAGGACTAAAGGATTGTGGGATGAGAATGGATGGGTGTTGGAAATTGTCAGGTTGGTGGTCCAGATGAACTCAAGGTTAATAGATAGAGAACTGAATGCCAAGAAAAGAAGGTAGGAAACGTAAGGAAAGAGCCTTTTCTATTTTATTATTTCTGAATGTATAGGATATCGTAAAGACTTCTGAAAGTCTTCACGTTTCAAGCAAGATATTCAACAAGCCATTTGTTACACATTTATACATTTAGATGAAGTTCTGTCCCATCTCTTGGAGAGGTTAACATGGTATTGCTGATATGTTTGGTTTCGGTGGAATTGATCTGAGACTTGCTCCTACCAATATATCCAGAGACTGCTCCCGCGCATATAAAATAACCCTTGTATAAAACATTGATGAAATTAACCCATTGCACATCTATACAGGTGGAGCTGGGGGAGGTGGAGGGTTTCTGATGCTTGTTGCAACTGCTACATCAAACCCTAGCCATGTGATTTCGCTAACCCATCAGCTGCATTATGACAGTACTTATGCAGGATAGGTAGAACCTTTCTAGAGTTTATGGCAAAATTTTTAAATTGACTAGCAATCTTGAAATGATAATTTCTGATAATTATTAGTTGGGTTTGGGCTTTGAACTATTTTTCATTATTTTGCAAAATGTCTTCAACCTAGAAATGTGTCGTGTCCTTGAACTGGAGTTTCCTGGAATCCAGTGATGGAGTTTTCAGCCGTGCATTGTTTACCTTTGCTGTATTTAGCTAACACGCACTCATTATTACTGATCTAATGCTCAATAAGCACCGCAGGGGTTCACTTCATTACAGCAGTATGCCGCTCATCTGTTTTTCCCTCCCCTCTTTATCCTCCGTTGACTTAACTACTTTTTTCTTTCCCCTTCCTCCTTCCTCTTCCCTCTTTCTCCTCCACCTCTCTATTTTCCATTCATCTCGCCTCTTTTGCTTTGTTGTTATTTCTGGTAAAGGCTTCATGATTGTTCAGCACCCCTACGGCACTTCTTCACCTCCGTCTCCCGTTCCTTCCCTTCCACATCTTTCCCCTCACATCTAACCCTGCTCGCTCAGCTAATTGACATGGTGAGGGTTCGAGGGACTCCGAGGCCAACGCCATGCTGTTTGCGAGCCGTTTTGTACCAGAGGCAGGCAGAACGCGGAGATGTGCGTACACCGCGTGCTGCCATAAATTGGGCGTCCCGTGTGACTTGGTAGGTGCAGTTAGCGAGCGCCCTGAAAGCGGTGCTCGGAGCGGGAAAGACTTCAAATGACCTTAGAGCTACACTGAGCCCAGATAACAAGACTGAAGGTGCAGTGGGGGCAGGATAAGCACTCCAAATCACAGCAAATGCTTCACGATGACGGAGGTTCGAGTGTGGCCTGCAACATGTGCCACTGCAGTTTATTTATTTTTGTATTTGAGCTACAAATATATTTTTTTTATGTTTACAATTGTTCTTATTTTTAGTTATTGACTTTTTTAGTGTTAGTAATTAAATTTCTTAATTTTTTTTGTATTTCTGTTTAAGTTCATTAATTGTAACAAAAAAAAGAGAAATGTTGCTTATTTAAATGTATGTTTTATTTCAATTAATGCTTATTTTATGTATTTTAAGCAATTTGGTTTATTTACTATAGTAGACCTATATAATAACACACACAAATGTACGTTTCTTATTACTTTACACTTTGTTGAATTACAAAAGTCCTCTAAATATAGTAAAACAAGCACCACAGAAAAAACCTAAAAGGCGGGAAAATAAATGCATACATGAATACACAATAAACAGAACGGGGAAAAAAAAAATCTACAGTACTTTCAGTGAAACTAAATTAAAAGATGGTTCTTCTTATTAATTTGAATGGAAAAACAATGCACCCAAGATGACTTTAATGAACCGCATCGTCTTGTTTTCTGTAAAGATTAGTGCTCCTCTCGACATGGTGTTTTCTTTCTAATAAATATTTATCGTTTTATATTAGACCACAGCTGCGGATTGCGATCCATATTTTGTTTATGAGCTTGAGCCTTGGTCACTGGAACATGTAAGCTGCCTTTCCTCGTTCCACAGGGAGAAATTAAACTATACTGAGCTTAATCTGTGATGACTAGCCTTCTATTGATTTCTCTGAAATGTTTTTGCTGCTCTGATGCCGTTGAATGAAAGCACCAAGGTAAAGTATATCATTTACACAATGCCAATTGGACTTCTCACAATCGATTCTAGCTTGAATTTAACTTTCAGATTGCACCAAGCCCATTATGAAGTAATAACTCTGCCCTCCATAAATAGAGTCAGTGCGCATTGGGTATCTGCTCGCCGGTTTATTGGAAAGGTCCATTAGGCCTCTGTACATGAGGGAGGGTTTACTGTAATATTTCTGTTTGGTCGTTGGTGACGGAAAGAGAATCCAGGGCACACACTACCCTTCATCGGGGCAGTAAATTCATCATCCCCTTCTTTTTGCCATTGTCTAATAGCTTTCTCAAGGATGTGTGTACAGCTTGAATGAAATATGGTTGTGTGTCAGTCTATTTGAATTGAAATGAGATGTCTCTACTTCTCCCTGTCATTTAGTGGAGCTAAAATGGAGGGCTGACATAAATCAAATGATTTTTAGGGCGTTTGCTGGGCCACTTAAAATGAAAGAATGAATATAAATGAGTAGACTCAGAAATGTAGGCTTGAAAAGCTGAACCCACAGAATAAATTGATAACTTTATGTATCTTAGTGGTAAGCAAAAGAAGTGAATTTGCGAGTGCCAGTAAACCATCTCCTACAGCAACAAAAATAAACGGTTACTTTGGAATGCTCAGGTCACTATTAATACGTAATGAACATGTTTATTCATTTTGTGTGTGTGTATATAGATATATATGCAGTAATATTACATTATTTTTACCCTTTAGTGCTACACGTCATTGTATATAAAAATGGAGATCGGTACTATGGTAAAAGTTTCAGGGGGAAAATGGTATTAGGATCTAAAATCTCTGTATCACAGCTCTTTTTTGCGATTCAGTCACACACATAGCATCAGTGCCGTCCTGTCACCCATCCGCCCAGCTCTCCTTGTGTCTCTTTAATACATCACTTCCTGTCTTTGATGTCTCTGGGAAGCACAGTTTTTGCGTGTTGCCATGAGCTCTGCTGTCGTCTCAGGATTTCAAATTGAATTTTACGGAGCAGTGCATGAGGAGGAAAAAAGCAGTCCCTCTGCCTCCCTCTCTCTGAACATAAACTGACACACACACTCAAATGCACACAAACACACACACACACACACACGCCGCCTTCTTTGCACCTCTGAATTGTTGATGCATTGTTTATACTCTTTTAATCAGTTCAAATTTGTCACTCCGAATGCCACCATTATTTCATATGCACAGAAGAATATGAAGTGCCACATAAGAAAGCGTACTCATTAGCCGAGAGCGAGCGAGCTAAGAACAGGGATTGCTTTCACCTCCTCTTTCTCCTTCCTTCCAAAGTGGTTTAAGTGTATTTTTAATGGGATGCTGAATTGAGAGCTTTACCACTGATGCTTTCCGAGCTTTACCGCCTCCACCCCCGTTTCACAGGTGTATAATTAGATTTGGTAGTCCAATGAGAAATACATTTCATAGGTATGTTTTATCAGCTGAAAATACGTTTCACCAGTTCTCCTCATTTATTAGTTGGATTCACTTCAGCACACCGACGTCTTATTGGAAATTGCTTTGAGCCGCTAACACCAGGCATTTTACTTACAAATGTCTAATTGAGGGAATTTATTTTTTGCCTTTGCAGGGCTGTCGATGCGTCAGGGTTGTTATTTTTTAGCGTTGTGCTAAGCTACGGGTCTTTGTGCGTCCCATGCAGATTTGCTTCAACTAGAATGCGTTGGATTTTGAGTTTTCCGATCGATTATCGTTAAATAAATGGGGGATTTTATGGAATATCCTCTTTTAGCATTACTCCTTAAAGCCAGGATGAATTTCACTTGCAGATCAAGAAACTGCAGGCACCGCTGAAGACCGTTTTAATGAAAACCTGAAAATCTGACTCACTAATTGGCCTCATTTTCTTCACAATCATAATCCACAGGGTGGCTGGTAGTGTAAAGCTCCAACTTTGTGAAACAGATGTGGTTGGTTAAAAGCTTTTTTTTTTTTGTTGTTGTTACTCTTTAGGGAACCGATATTGTTTTTCATGCTCTTAAAAAGGAAAGTCAACTTGAAATCATAACTGTCTTAATATACATCCCGGGTCTTTGGTGTATTCCTCAGTGCATGTTGTTTGCTTTTTTTTTATTCAGCAGCGGAAACAGGCTTCCATTGTATTGTATTTAAAACGTACCCATATTTACATAATTACAGTTATAGGTATATTCAATATCATTATTTAACAATGGTTGCTGCAATAATAATAATAATTGTTTTTTAGTGTTGCATGTTGACTTTAATTTTTTCAAGATGAATTAAGCTCGTGTTAAAAGTATTAAAATATTTACTTAATTAATATTTCAGAATTTGACTTCTTCTGCAGTATTTTAAATCAAATAAAAAGCGATTAAAAGCTCTTTTTGTCCTCCTATGTATTTATCTTTATTGTAACAGGACACACAGGAAGACGCCTCCGCCTCTTTCACATTTCAGCCCATTTCCTGTGTCTCCATGATTTCAGCAAAGTAAAAGCGTAGTGAATGTTATATTTGGAAGTGCCACGCTGAATGATTATGAAGCAGTTCCACACAGCTAAATAAGCATGATTCAGAAAGTGCATGTGATGAATGTAGGTGTGTAATCTACTGAGGCTGCAATCCACAGGCCCTCGGTGCCACATGCAGCTCTCGCTGTATTTATCATATCGAATATTTGTCCGCATACACACTCGGGCACACAAAATGATGAAAACAAATTACAAGTTCGAGAAAGCAGCCTAAAGCAAAGTTGTATGAACCCACGCCTCTTCCGTGACGACCTGACGACGTGAATGATGCCTGCCATGGCGTGTGTGCGTGTGCAGTCGATCACACAGTTTGTTCTGGTTGGCAGTGTTTTGTTTGGTTTAAAAGCTTTGCAGCCACCAGATGGTTTTCCTGCCATGAAGCAGTGGGTCTGTCATTAGCCACTGGCAGGGGGGAAGAGCTGGTTGTTTGCATTGGGCCAGCGCTGAGCTGTGTGTGGCTCTCTCTGTGTGTGTGTGTTTATAGAATAGGGGTCTCATCACCTCATGTGGGTGTTAATCGAATTTCCACATTCACGAATTTCATGTCCAACACTTTGCCGCGTCCAGCCGTGGTGAGATTACACTGTGGAAATCTTGACGTTGACTAGCCTCCCCATTCACAGCCTTTGCTCTTGTTTTCCACACTACAAACAATCATTTTGTACGCGCGGCCGTCTTAATCTTGTCTGTGCTCATACAGTAAATGGAGATTCTAGGAAGCTGGGGTGAGCATATTAGCTAATAAAACGCGGATGCTAATGTACATGTTTACACGGTGGCAGGTTTGTCTTTGATTTCTTAACTACAAAACAGTTGCATACTTCACCTTTTGAAATGTGTGCACATTTCCTCCCTGTATCGGTTATGTATTATTACATTCTTCTGTCCGTTTGCTTTTATGCTGACATTTTGTCCAAGGCCGTATTGGTGTTTGAGCAGTAATAGATTAGCCGTGACCTGCGAGGTGACCCCTTTTGCATGAAGGAGCACCACGGGTCTCCGTATCGATTCTAAATCTTTAGCTGGATGGCGTGTGGTGGTATTGCAACCGGTTGAGGCTAAACACATTGTCTTTTCTCTTTCCAGATGAGGTTACGAAACACAAGCATTCACCTACGCACAAAACGAGAGCTGTAAAACACGTGTTTGTCAATGTTTCTTGACATTAGCACCACGATTTCTACTTACAACTCCAATATGAAACATTTAAAAAGCACTAGAACATCACACCTCCGTCATCAAAGACATGTCTATGGCAAAGTTCTGTCAAACGAAACAGGTTGGTGATGACTAATTGTTTCAAAGATGTAAACGAGACATACATTTGAGAGATCCCAAATGAGACAAATGACATGATTGAGAATTTGACGCGGTATGTACCGTCGTGATTTATTCATATGGAAGATCTGTGAAGCATATTGCAGAGGGCAAAGAACATTCACAGTTTCACAGAACACATGGCGGCCTGGTTGGGATCCAGCCCTTCTGTGAAAGCACCGTTCGCGTTATGCGTTTTGTTTCAAACGACAGCGCAATTCTCACTGGGTGTGGATCTATTCCATGGTTTTTTGGGGGATTTTTTTTCACACCAATTCTTATATTCACAAACGCTATCTTTTTCACTCTCTCTGGGTAATCGGATCACAAAGGAAACTTGTGTTGCCCAGGGACTGTTGTTTTTTTAGTGAACTTTGGCTGTGTGTGTATGTAATGAAATTCTCCGGTGCAGCATACAGGACTAATGAAGCCAGCAGAAAGCATAATGCAGTGCCTGATAGACTCCAAGGAGTTCTGGCCAAACTACGAGAGAAAGCTAGAGAAAGAGAGAGAGAGTAAGAGGTACTGAGAGCATTCCTGGCATTCGGTAGGAACCTCGAGGGACTGAACTCCATGGCCAGTTCTAGCTTTTGTATGCAAATAGAAGTGAGGGGAAGTAGAGTGCTATTTCGAGGCCTCGTCTTTTTCTCTTTCGTTTCCTGTGGGCCTGAGTTCCATGCCCGAACGTCCTGCCCCGAGGCGCCCCCTTTTCCACACGCTTCGAACACAAACACACGTCCACTGGAGCGGCGCCAGCGTCTCCTCCCAGTCACAGCCACGGGAAGCAGTTTTCTCATTCTCTTTCCTCCCGGTGACTGACTGCTGTCTAATCGAGGCTCCGCCGGCGTCTTTAGCATTCTTAACGCCCCGCTATGAGTATGAGGGTTTGCTAATCACAAACAGGTGCAAAATTGATTAAGCACCTCCTTTCCTGCTTGTATACAGTGTGTGAATTGCACGCGCATACTTATGACCGCGCGTATTAATTAAATAGGTTTATTTTGCATAGGTTCGACGATTAATAGAGAGCAATAGGATTTACAGTAAGATGCGTGTTTGAACTGTGTTTAAAAATGAATGCATTTGCGAGGATCTTCTTAAGTTGGTTTAGCGGTGACACAAAATTACTTTAAAAATACTAAATATAAATCATGTGGAGCTGGTAATACTATGTCAAAATATGTGTGCGCATCCAAAACCTAAATTGGGCTCAGGTGCAGGAGAAAAAAACAAGAATCACCAAAAAAAAAAGATAGGTGGTACGTATTGTGCCTGATGAAGACTTGACTTGTCAAAACATTGAGCTGTTTTTTTAAATAACGTTCCTGCTGCTGTAATATTAGTCTGCAGACATGAGAAGCGATACAAGCATGCTTTCACATGTCATTATATTAGACAACGTGTTAGCGCTAGAACACAATTCATAATACTACATAGGTGCATTGTAAGCATTTGCATGAACTTATCAGTGTGTTCACAATTAGTTGTGTTTCTTACAGAATATGATATGCAATACATGAATCACAGACATTCCGTTACTATAGTTTTGACAGAGATTTGTATGTTGGGAGTACTCTGAAAAACATAAACTGGATTTTTAAATTTTTTTATAGCGCACATTCTGTTTTTTTTTAAAGAGATGAATGTGAATCTGCAAACATTTTATCAAGTTGGTTGTTGTGCTTAAAGATTAATTCTGCATAACGTTTAAAATGTTTGAAATGACGTGCCACCCAAACTAAACCTAACCACCAGTGTTAGCAAAGGAAACTTGAGATAAAAAGGCATTTTAATGAACCAGCCGTGACATTTTAGCTTACATCTACAAGTCTTGGAGCTCTTTTATTGTGACTTGTGTTTCGCAGGACTAGCATCAGGTGCACGACCGAGCAAGTTTACTACAAAAGCCATAAATAAGGCGCTGGTTATGCGATCCAAACATCAACATATATTTGTGGTCAAATATATCTGTTAAACATGTTAGTGTTTTAAAGGTGCTGCATGTAATTTTCTGACTCTACTAAAGCATAAAATACCATAATATGTTTGCAGAGATTTAAGAAGCATGCTTACTTATACTTTATCGTGCAATTCATTTAAATGTGCATCGCCCTGGCCGCCCTGTCAACGACGCTCTTGACGCTCTAGATTGAATGCTTGTCTTGTATTTAAAGGGGCCGCAAATAAAATAAGCTTGTGCGGACTGACCACACGGAGGGTATAAGTTAACCTCGTGAAATATATTGATTGTGAAAGTAAGAAATTGATCGATGGAAAGAACTTTTTT
>JAUCMU010000013.1:1952837-1979434 GCA_032275025.1 Enteromius treurensis | reverse complement strand
ATGCCGCGGGTGATAGTTTGTAATGTGTGTGTTTCTGGTTCTCGTCTGTTTGGGGGTGGGAGGAGCAGACGCGGGTTGTCGAGTGTAGCACTGAAAACATTATATTTTACAAATTATTCTCTCTTTTATTATTTTTTTCTCTGAATCGTTCGGTTCGTATGTGTACCAAACCAAAAGCCTCGTACCGAACGGTTCGATTCGATACAACGTATCGTTACACCCCTAATATATATTATATATATTTGTGGAAGGCGTAGGACTATAACATGTCTGTCCAGTCAGATTGTTTGGTCTGTTTTGAGGCGTGCAGGGAGGGTGGAGTCCCATGCTGTGAGAAGCTACAGTAGCTTACAATTGCTAGTCTTTCAGAAATCACCTACCCTATCTTTATTTTGTTCAAAAATTGATTGAAGAGCAATTTACAAGTACAGTATATGTTTACCTCTTCTGTGATGGGCATGTTTTCAATTTCTGGATTCAATTTCATTTTAGATTAAAAAAGACACTATGATTATGTCAGCGAGTCTTAAAATCATGTAAGTCACGTGTCAAAAACTTAATATGTATGAAATAATAATTCAGGATTTAAGAAAACAAAACAACAAATAAAAAAAAAAAGAAAAATAATGATGAATATGTGTATATCAACAGTTGATCGTTAAACATTTTCCTTTATCATAGACGCTCTACGTCATTGACAAATTCATCAAGCACTTAGTTCAGGTCAGTGTTCTCATGAAACCAATATTACTGCAGTCAATACCAACATTTATCACTCAAGAGATATTCAGAAAGCCCTTGTTTACTGGATTTAGTCAGTATTCTGGATGCTCTATAAATACCAGCGTATCTCTATTTTAATTTTTTTTTTTCGTATCGACTTTTCATATCGGCCTTTTTGATATCCCTAGTTCAGACGATCTTACAAATCCCTGTTTTGCTAATGGCAATGTTTTTTTTTATAAACACAAATCGATAAAACTGTAGACATTGATTCACAGTCAGTGTGTGTTCCTGAGTCAAATCCGCCTTCGGGTTTCTTATGCACATCAAGGGTCCTAGAGTCTGCTAAGCCTCTAAAACTGTGATTGCATGGCATTGCATTGCAATACGCACCCGTGTGTATTTATATCTCCACATGTGTTTTCTGGTGGTTCTGCATTTGTGTTTTCGTGCATGCACTGCTCTGAATTCATCTGGTCGTTGAACACCTATCGCGTCTTGTGTGCAGAATGCTGTTGACGAGCACAGATGACTTTGTCCTGCAGGCAGATTTAATGAACTCGGCAGATGATCCTCACTCTGAGAGCGGCTCGCCGTCCTGTCAAATGGCTTTACTCTGTTTGCGCCTTGCAAAGCTGCCATGCTCTTACCCTCTGGTTAGCCATCATTCTTAACTTGCCCAGTTACAAAGCCCTTACCGTTTTTGCATCAAGCTCCATTATCAGTTTATTTATTGCTCCCTAAAGAGTCCTGGAAATTATGCTTGATCAAACAAAACCCCTAACAACGTGTCTTACGACTTCTCTGGGCTACTTACGGCCCACTGGGCCAGATTTAGCTTGGGCAGTTTACACTTGAATGTTGTTAGTTATTCACATATTTCAATGTGGAGTTGGTGAAGTACTTCGAGGCACATTTTCTGCAGTGTTATTGTAGTCCAGTGGACTTTCTTTGTGGATGTGGTTTAGGAAAGAGTTCTCATTGTTTTATTGTTTGTCTGGCGTCAGATAGTTAAAGTCATCATGTTTCTTGAAAATAATGTCATTTAGCTAGTTTTTATTGATTATACTTTGGCAAACACTCTTGTGGTAAAGTATTGTTTAATAGTCTCACTGTCACCAATAGCTTTATAATAAGCTGTTAAACATACCCACAAACCAACAGATTCAAATTTATTTGATGCGTAAATAGCACAGCATTGAGCGATGTTGAAATCCAGTCCAAAAACCATACAAGTGCCGTTTCGAAATACATTATGCATAGTAATTTAAAGCACTGAAGCAGTCGCATATCGGCAGTTAGGCACTATTATCTTTAAAGCATCTAAATTGAAAATGCTCTCGCAAAAAAAGTGTGCTAGATTTGGACTGTAAGCACAACAAGCATCTCTGAATGATTAATGAAGGTAGAGAAGCTGCTCTCTGGCTAAACACAGTATCAAAAACACTGAAACAAGATCAATATCTACTTCCAGGAACCGTCAGACATATTGCAACAAATGCCACACCCCCAAATACATTTACTATACGACCGTTCTTGACAGAAACGTATCAACTCCATAATGCAGGATTGTAGTAGCGTTATGATCGCTGCATGCAAACCTCAGCCTATTCAGTGGATATTAATTTGAAATCCTTTGTGTTCTCGGCTCTGCTAGGTTTTAATTCATAGGGCAGAAAATACTGCTTCTTTCTTTTCATGACAACCCACATAAGGTAATTTCATCCCCAGATGCCACCTTTAAATGACCAGCTCACAGTCACTGTGAAGCTCTATAGAAAGCAGTTTAAAGATGGAATTTCATAGGGTGCCATTGCTGCACTTCTGATTGTTAAAAAGCCATCACTTGGTAAATGCTTTCACGTCTCATGATTTGCTTGCATTAGTGGTGTCCATACATTTTTTCGTTTCCACTGAACAGTAAAATGACTCTTAAAGGCACAGTGGTGCAAAAAAAAAAACCTTGTTATTTACTTACCTTCATGTTGTTACTGAGCTGTATACAATTATTTATTCTAATAAATGCACAAATAGTTTTGATACAATGACTTTTTTGTCCATTCGATGAAACTTAATTAGATGTAATGGCATAAACGTTTCTGGGTGCACTTTTTTAGCGAGGCACGGAGTACGCACCAACAAGTTAATATCACTGCAGTTTTTAAAAGAAATGAACACTAGAGGCAGTAAAACTCTAACAACTTTTATTCCTTTTCACGAAAATTTACAGAATTTTGATTAATAGAGCATCGTTTTTGCACAGTTACTATTTATTACTATAATTATATAACAAATACTATAATAATATTATGCTATGACTTCAAAACTGCTTCTTTTGAATGTTCATATCCAGTTTGTTCGGTAGCTCATGGAGTACAGAAATATACTTGAGAGAAGAGGAGCTCTGGTTAAATCTTGTGTAACTACACTTCTACAAAACAGTTCAAATCTGAGTAAAAGGAAGTTTAAATGACACACTTGCATCGACAAATGCCTTTTTTATATAAGTTTTGCATTTGTTAAAATGGTTTAGGGTTGGTGTAGGGCATCTTTCCAATAGGACAGAGCATTACCTGTTAGCTGCAGTCCACAGATATTTAAATTCTGAACGTCGTGATATGTAATCGAAGTAATATGCTGTAAACACAGCAATATGTACCTATATCAACATAATAAAACATGCCAGGGTTTACATATTGAACCTGTGTTTTAGTGCCACTCAGTGGACATTTCTCTTTGAAACTGAGGCAAAACATGCAGTAAGTTACATAAAAATGGTGTTGCACAAAACCTTTTTTTTTTTATAAGACCAGGTTATTGAAAACCATTGAATAGACCTTCAAATTATATTTTTCTTCATATATCAGTCCTATTCAGGTGCGAGCATCTTGTGAGATCTTCTGTTCACCTCTCCACAGGCCTTTATCATCATCATCTACCCCCTTCCTATCATTCTCTATTAGCTTTGTGCTCAAGGCTGCCAGCTTTTGTTTAGCGAAGTTGGCAACCTGGACACAGATGTTGACCCTCTCCAGATGTTGTGCAGAGCACAGCAGGTCGACCCTCATGTTTGGTATTTACACTTAATCAGACAAAGTACTTCCTGTGGGGTGTGTGTGTTTGTGTGTGTGTGAATCAACATGCAACTAGTACAGTTATGTTAGCAGTTTAACAGTGTTCTATGCTATTTCCTCTATGGAAATATTAATGTTAAAGAAACTAATTGTACGTTTAATTGCCAGTTTAGCATAATGGTTGAAATCACTGACCAGCCACATAATGCTCACTTCATCTCAGCAAAAACCTATTGTTTAAATTAAATGAATCATGCATGGCCATTATGTCAGTAAATTGGGTAGGTCTGGCTTACATAGGAAAACATGTGTTTGCGATGCCTTGTCCACACCACTGCGTGTCAGTATAAAGTCCAAAACAGCATAACATAAAAGTTGCATCTGAAATTCCATACTTTCTTATTTGGTACTACTTTATTATATTGGTACTATTTTATTGAGATATTTCTTTGGGACTGTGAATGAAATCTGTACATACAGCACCTGCCATGGTATTGTGTTGATTCACTGCCATTTACAAATCCTCTCCTGTGGCCTCCTAGGATAGTAAAGATAGAGTTTGTCCGATACACACTTCAGAAACTTCAGAGTAGTACGTCATCTGGTTAGTTCCCTACTAAATGGTAGGGAAGTATATTTGGAGACGGGAAAAAAGTATATTACTGTTGAGGGAGACGAGGACTAAACAAGGGAACACTGACTGAAATCATAACAGAGCGGTTATGGTAGAGCCAGTCCAGAGGGCCACGGTGGTGCAGGCAGGGCAAGGAGCCATGGTAGAGCCAGTTCGGGTGAAGTCCCTCCAGCGTGAGGCCGGCAGAGCTGATGACCCCCAGAACAAGACCCTCCCAGGTGGCGCAGATGGCGGTGACACCCTCCAGGGCGGCACCGATGGAACAGAAGCCTGCCAGGGCAGTACAGGCGGCAGAGATGCCCTTCAGGGCGGGACAGACAGCGCCGGCAGGACAGCAGCCCTCCAGGGCAGCGCAGACAGTGGACACCTTCCAGAGCCGAGCAGATGACACAGGCAGGACAGAAACTCTCCAGGGTGGAGCAGACGGGACTTGAATAGAATGCAAAGATAGGCTAATAATGGCTGAGACAGTACATGCTGCAAGTTCATAAGAGGGTCAAGGCGGAGCAGGCAGGACAGGGACCCTCCACGGTGGACCCGGCAGTACAGAGGCCCACCAGGGTGGAGCAGAGGGAACAGAAAGCCAGGGCTGAGCCTCAGGACTCCAGGGCAAAACCGAGCATTGTGGATTGGTGGCCATCTTGAGCTGGGGCTGGGGTGGCGTGGCTCTGGATAATCAAATGAGACGTGGCATAGTTCTGGATGATCAATCGAGACATGGACTGGACCTGGTGGGTGTAGATCAACAATAACTCAACTTGGCAGGTGTAGGTCTGTAATAACTTGACTTGAAACAAGAGAATTAGTAAATGATGTTCTCAACTGGGGATCTGCAGTGCGTAGGCTGGGCTCCTGAATGTCAGTTTCGTCTTGACCAGATTCAGAATAATACTAATAATAATAGTTTTTGTTTATGTAGCTCAAGGACACTTGACTTGATTCCACAAAGACAGCTGTGGCAGAACGTAGCCCCAAACACACACAGAGTCCTAAGGCTAGCGAGGGTCGGTCGATCAGTGAACAGTGTCCAAAAGGGGCGAAGACAGAGCAATAATCAAAGGCAAGGCTCAGTACACGGAAGAACAATAAACAAGGGAACACAAGACTAGACTAGTAGCTCAGGACACGCTTTGCAAGGACATGGAATTAATGCTCTGCTGCTCCGTAGCAAACACAGAAGGGTTATAAAGAGGAGGAGCCAGTGAATTGCCATGGGAACAAACAGGGACGCAAGGGATTACAATATTTCAAAATAAAAGTCCACACATGACTAGACAAGGGAACACTGACTGAAATCATAACAATTGCATTTTGGTTAATTAATTTTTTTTCTTCCCTTTTTCATAATTTCGAAATTCAAATTTTCATTTGTTATTAAGATTTCCAGTTGGTCTATGTCTCAAGATTTTCTGCTACATAACTGGCACGAAATATCTAACTGTAAACATAGACTTGCCTAAAAACGTAATCCATTGTTTTCCCTCTCTTTTTTTGTCATCATAGAATTTTCTTCTCTGACAGCTTTTGTGTTTAAGACTGCGCTGCAGTAAATGAGGTGCTGCTTTACTTTTTGTCATTATTTGAGTTATTTTGACAGGGGTATTTTTCATCAGTTAGACCGCTAATTAGATGATGACAGACGCATTGATGAGATAGATAGAGGCAGAGGGAAGGATTCATAATGCCCCCGTTTTCCCTCTTCTTAAAGCGGGTAATTATGGTCAGGTCTGTGGGCCGGGGGAGCTGGCAGACCCCACTACAGCTGGATGTGCTCTGAGCTAGCCAGACCAAAGGCGTACCTGACTAAGCATGCTAATGAGAAACGCTCAACCCTCTCTCTCTCTCTCTCTCTCGCTCTCTCTCGATCACTGTTTTAATTCTCAACAAGAAGCAAAATCTCAAAAATATGTTTAATTTTTGAGTTTTTTTGCTCTCATTCAACCGTGGACATTCTGTCATGCTAGGCTATGCATGCTAACTTTGGCTTGCTGTCAACGTTTCTTTTTCTCCCTTCCTAATTTCGCCTCTTGGTATTCTGAAAAAGAAGCAAGTTAACTTGCTTCTTGTAAATGTTTTTCTCTGTCCAGAATTCTCTTTTAAAATCAAGATCTTGAAATAAAAGGATACATACACAATTTCTGAGCTTCTACTTTCATTCAACTGGGCTATGTCCTTGTGCCATGTTAACAATAGCTTTTGCGTGTGTGTGTGTGTGTTTTCTCTCAGGATGAATCATCTGCCGCATTCAAATCTGATAAATGTCTTTAAAAGTGAGTTTATATTCTGAATATATAGTTATATTCTAAATCTCTATTTTACATCTGTCAGGAAATATCTCATAGACACAATTAACTCTAAAAGAGTTAAACACGTAAAGTTTCTGCCGTGTACATCTGCAATCAGGACACTAAGGGTCATTCCAAACAAAAGTGAGTTGCTGGACTTCAAATGAACAGTTTGAAGTTTGTCGTTTTGTAGAATGACTCACAAACTGTTTATTTTGTTATATTTCCAGTAATGCAAGCAAAGGCTATAAGAACGTGAGAGTTGAGTTGGAGGGGCGATATGATTTTATATAAATCAATAACCAGTTTTGTTTGAATGTGCTGATCTTCTGGCATCAGAGAGTAACATGAGATCCATTATGAGATCTGCTTTAATAAAATGAGCCTGCAGTGTGCATCACAGACCTGCGCTATCACTGCCTCACGTCACTCGATGGACCTGCTGTTATTGTGCAATTTACTGCACAGCCAATAACAGTCTGTAATGGATTATGACATGGTGCCGTTTGAGTTATCCTCCCATTGTAGAACCCTGACCCAGAGGCACATTTCATCTGAGCTATGTCCCAAGGTGCACTGTATGTGTGTGTGTGTGTGTGTGTGTGTGGTGGAGGCAAGTAAGCAATTCAGATGAAGCAGTCAGGTCAAACTGTGAGCAGCGTTTGCTCATGGGATGCTGGATCAGGGTTGCCTTTAAATCTCTTTATCGGCCTAAAATCTACTCCTTTACAGAGGGACAGTACAGTTCAGAAATTTGGGTACATTAAAAAAATATATAATAATAATTATACCTTTATTCAGGAAGCACACATTATTACAAAATATTTCTATTTTAAATAAAGTACATACTCTGAAAATGTTTTTAAAATACTATTAGAATGGTTTCTGAAGGACACTGAAGATTAGAGTAATAATTCTGAAAATTCAGCTGCTCATCACACGAATAAATTACATATTAAAAATATGTTAAAGCAGAAAACTCTAATTCTAAATAGTAATGGTATTTGTCAATATTGCTATTTTGCAGTGTTTAAGTTCAAATAAATGCAGCCCGCATTAAATGAAAAAGATACAAAAATCTTTACTACTCTAAATTCTTAAAAGTTGTATGTGTTTTTGCTTTCTATCATTTGTGTCATTTATACATGAGATCACAGACCAAAAAAACTGTCGTATTTGTATTATTATTTTTATTGGGATGTGTACATCATCTGAAAAACTGAATAAAAAAAAAAAGAAGAAAAAAACTGCGCTAGATACAGTTATTTGAAAACCTGGAATCTGAGGGAGTAAAAAAAAATTAATTAATACATAAAAATATTTAGAAAATCACCTTAACAGTTGTCCAAATGAAGTCTATCGCCCCCTTGAGGATGGAGGATCGATCACTAATTTGTTTAACTGCTTGGCAGCTCATTTGTTTATTCAGGTTGTTTTACAATCCCTCTTTCCTCCATTGTCTTTCATTATGAATCCACGTCTGGGTTTTAAAGGCCAGCTCTGTGTGTTTGGAAGTACAGAGTGGCTGATATATCCAGAATGTAAATATCAAAGCCTCCTCCTTCCCTACACACACACACACACACACACCTGACTGCTGAAACACACCGACATGTTGCTGTTTCCGTCAGTGCTAGGCAAACAGACCCAGGGCTGTGTTAGTATTCAGGAGAGAGCAGAAAAACGGATCGAGAGAGGGAGAGAGAAGGAGAGCGGTGAAGGGGAAATGTTGCAGTATTTACAGAGCTCAGGCTCATCTCTTGTGGCCTGTGCACGACTTCAGCCTGGTGAGGACGTCATATTAGCCAAGCTATTTGAGTTTCTTTTACGAAATCTACATAGTTAAACAAATGAGCATGTTTTTACAAAAAAACCATGCCGTTAGGTTTTTGATTATATGAGATCACCTCCTGTGGTTTATAAGGTCTTTAGCATTTATAATCTTGTTTCGGAATGATGCAACACATTTCAAAGTACGAGGCGATATTCCCAATTTACTGAAAGCAGAAAGGATGTGCTGATACTTTATTGGTCAGAAATGGCATTTAAAATGGCATTTCAAAAAAAAAATGTATGCCTCATAACTGTGTGTGACTACTATTAAATGTACTAATTGCATGCTAAAATGTATTATTATTATTACACATAATTTAGTATTATTATGTATGTTTATAACTAGTTTATTATAATTAGTTATAATTGTGTTTTAATTTTTTATGTCATAACATCAACATATGACGTTTCATAACAGTTATACTAAGTTTAAATGTTAAAAATTGCTGAAGCTGATCATACTAAATTAAATGATTCCATAAATTATTACAATAAAGTGAAATATTATATATTTTGTCAGAGTTATTTGGTAAATAGAAAGTTTTCCAAACAACATTTATTTGAAATAGAAAGCTTGTGTCATGTTCTGAATGTGTTTACTGTCTGTTTTGGTTAATGTAAGGCATTCTTGCTAATTAAAACTGAAAAGAAGTGATGAAAAATAGAAGAAAAACAAGTATTGTAGGTAATCATTGTGATTAAACAAATTTGATTGATTGAATTTATTTAGATGATTTTGAAATGAAATAAAACCATTTGAAGAAATGAAAATGGAACACAGGGAGTTTGAGGGAAAAAAATAATATTTCATAGACATATTTCTCGTATAGTTATCATGATGTCAAGCATCAGTATTGCAGCAGGATTCTCTCCAGGGATTCAACATCACCATCTTTGTTTCAAGAACATACAGTATCTTAACTTCCAAAGGGATGGAGTTCAAGCTAGAGGAACATTTACGGGGAAAACAGAGGTGTTAAGTGTGTTTAGCGTGGGCGAGTTATACTGTTAGCCGAGCAGCAGTTTAATGACTCGAAGACGGGAACAAAGATGAATAAGCAGGAGGAAGAAAAGAACCAATGAAAAAGAGCTAAAAATAGAGGGAGGGAAAAAGAACAAGATCGCTCTCCGAATTTATCAGAAGCCAGCGCGCCGCCTCTTTAGCTGAGGATTAAGAAGTCGACTTTAATGAGAGTAAACGGCTCTCACGAGGGTTTGTAGGAGAGGTGTGTGTCCCTCAGTGAATACTGAATAGACCGACGTGTTTGTCCCGGTCTGGTGTGTGTGTGTGTGTGTGTGTCGAGAGGATGAGCATTATTCTTGCCTACTATAAAACAAGCAAATGGATTAACCGGAATTAATGAAAGTTTATTTAAAGCGGCAATATTTAAGTGTTTGTGTGATATGAGTACACGTGTCCGATTCTGCATTCAGTGTGTTTACTGGATATTTGACTTTGTAATTACTCCTGATTGTGATGGGATTTTTACTTAATAATAATGACTGTAGTTGAAGCAAACAACCAATGCAGCCTTCTTTCAGCCTATATATATATATATATATATATATAGATATAATATCATTAGTATTTTACATTTGTATATATTTTCCTTTAATAATTATTTTATTTTATTTTCTTAAATATTTGCTTGTATACGGTATTTGTGTGTATTTATATATACTGTACATTATAAATATACACAGTATACAAACATATTATTTACAAAAATATATTTTTTAATGCAATTAATCATGATTAATCATTGCCCATCAATAATACACACACCTCTTAATAAATAAATATGAACTCACTTTAAGATTTTTTTCCTCCACTTCCTTTCTTAGAATGAATTGCTATATTGATAATCACAAATCAGCATTTTTTATGGTACATATGTTTATTAAAAAGAAAAACAGGTCCAAAAAGTAACAGTACAAATGAAAAAAAAAAAAAGTAAATAAATCAATTACATCTTACAAAAAAAAAGCATTCAAGGAAGAAAGAAAAAAAAAAAAAACCACCTACAGGTAATAATCAAATGTAAACGATAAATTAAAAAAAAACTCAATTAAGATCAGTGATCTTTTCTTTTATTGTAAGATAACTTCAATATAATGTGACACATCCGATCATCAGCTCCCTAATCGTTCACTTAAGACTTAACTGATAATGTTTTTTGCATAAATAGCCTACTTAAATCCTGTAATTCTGTTCACTGCACACTTCTTATGTCAGTCAGAGCAGAGAAAATGTACTAATGAGCAAATAAAGATCATTTTAGATGTTTAAGTACCATTCGGAGTATTGGATTGCTAGACAAGAACCTAATTAACTTTTTTTGTGTGAAAACCTGAAAACCACTTTTTCTGTCTTTAACTCAAAATTTGGCCATGCGCATTCTGAGTCATTTTTTCCAGTGTGGCTCACACACACACACACTAATATATAATTATTTATGCGTATGTTTGCAAGCCCTGAATATTGTGTGATGAAGCAGAGCACCATCCTGCATCCCTGAGATCATGATGTCGTTTAGATGAACAGCACTCATGGGGCTGGGCAAGTGTGTGTATTTGCACATATCCATTATTCACCATCAGGCTCTGTGCATGTACAGTCATCTCTTCCGGGCATTATGGGTGCTCAGGGTTCCGCACAAGATGGCCCTTGAAGAATGTTCTCGGCAGAATCCTGTGATGAATTGCGTTTGTAGCCACACGTGAGGACTTTTTGATCGTCCTTGTCCACTCCAGAGCACTAACAGAGAGGCCTGTGCTGCGCTCCCCTGCTGCCCCTCTTAATTTCATTGGCTTCGGTTTTGTAGAAACGTGCAGTCTCTGAATCATGGAGGTCTGGTCCTTCTGTGGAGAGATGCGAGAAAGATAAAACCAGAATTTGGTGAATGACTTGAAGGCATTTGACACCAGGGCCATGTGGAAAATGAGCTCAGGCTGGGAGAGGTAATGACTCACAGAAGACAAGAGCTTGTTTCTGTTCTCCATGCCCTCCTGGACACACACACACACAGCGAGAGAGCTCGATTCTCTCCCTGGATCTGTAACAGCGGCCTGACATATCTTAATTCTAGCTCTGTGTGGAGAAGCACTGGTCAGAGACATGTACCTGTATGTTTGTTCAGCTGTTTCTTTTTTTTAGGGCAAGTTTAATAAAATGATTTGAACCACTTCAACTGCATATACTGTATATATATATATATATATAAATAAAGTGTTTATATTGATTGTATTTTAAATGTTAGTTCACCATGGTAACGGGTATAAAATGTAAAGTATAAAGAAAAACAAGGGTAAAAAGATTACTCTACTAAGATTATTCTACTTTGATTACTCACGTTTCCAAGCTGTCGTTTAGTCAGATAATGCAAAAAGTGTGAAAATATTAGTGTGTGCATAGGATACAGAAAATGCTAGCAGTGAAATGAGCCTTGGCAACACCAAAATGATATTTTTCAGCACATGTTCATAACTTCTCTCAGTTTCAGCTTGCTTGAGAGCCGAATGATAACGCTACAATTCTCCGGTGCTCAGCAACATCTTTGCTTAGATTTGGCACCAGCCCTAGCACCTCACCATGCTGGCATAAAAAAAAAGAAGTAATGGTTTTGGAAAATGGGTGAAGAAAAATGAGGAAAAGACTCTCTCGGCTGCTGTCCGGACGTGAGAAAAAGAATTCATGTCATTTTCATTTGTAATGAAACATTACCTTTCAGTTCAGCTCTGCTTTTTTTTTCACGAATCTTGTGACCGATTCCTCTGAGTAATGCAATGGGGAAATGCAGCAGACAGTTTCTAGGGACATACAAAGTCAGGCGGTTGAGGTGACGTGCGGATGTGTTTAAGGACAAGGAGATATCTGTACTGTACAAGCAGGGACTACTGTAGTGCCAGTGGCGGCACTAAAAGGCTTTCAAAGCGATGCACTCCCTGCAAACTCTCGTTCATCCGCTGTGGCTATTTTCTCTGGGAGACGAGTGATACGCTGCCTTATTAATTGCTCTTGAAATATTAAAAAGGCTCCATCACGCATGAAATATTAATCCGTTTTTCGCTGAGATCATCGTGGTTAAATATTTCCTTGTATTGTTGTACATCGGGGATGAGGGATGTGGAGTGAGAAGGAAATGACAGCGCGGTAAACAGACGAGTGATAAAGACCCTCCTCAGCATTCCTCCGTTATGCCATCCATCCATCTCATTCGCTCGCTCTGCTTCTTCTGAGCGTCATAAATCTAAACGGCGGATGAATTCATGCAAAACTTTGCGTGTGTTTAAAAAATCCAATATTTAAGGCTTCGAGGGTGGCGAGTAATTACTCCTCTGCAACTGGAGAACCATTCACTGAAGATCTCGAGAACCTTTTCGCGAATGCATGGGTAAACGCAGGCTCCCAAAAGAATCGCAGAGATTAAGATTGATTAGGGAAAGTGTGTTTGCCAATACTGGAATCTTGACTTTTTGAAAAATTGGTTTACATGCGGTAAATAATATTGTTTTCTGAATTATTCTTCTGTGCATATTATGTATATTTAAAATACAAATGAATATATATAAATTCGTGAAATACGAAGGACAATAAAACGATGAAATAAGTCAAATTAAGAAGTAGTGTGTTTGTGTGCACTGTGTGTAAGTCGGAGGGATTGTTTTTCATTTTTTTTATTGTCCTTAAGTACGAAGGCTTTTAAAATGAGTTATGTTTGTTCAAACCTGTTACCCTAAGCATGAGCAGTAATAAGGATAAATCTTATCTTAGTAATAATGCCTTTTTTAGATAATTGAAAACCTCCGGTGTAGTGTTGCATGCTTACAGGGTTTTTAATGTCTTTGTCGGAACGCCATTCGGAAAAGGCCACAAGGCTTCTACGATGACTGATAAAATGTCCTTTCCGCAGCCCCACTGGAATCTGATAAAACTCTTAAAATCTATTTCCGGTAGCAATTATTGTGTCTTGTGTGGCTGCCCTGTAGTCTCCTCTGTGTGTGTGTGTGTGTGTGTAGGTAGGGAATTTAATAGTTTCACAGAGGAGCTAAGCAGTGCTATCATCAAGGAGAACAACGCAGCTCGACGCCTGTGCACAATGCCCTTGATTTCTTCGCCAGTGTCTGTGTGAGTGAATGAGTTTCGGAGAATAACAGGGTAAGCGTTTGAACCACACTCCATTATTTTAATTGCAACATATTTCAGCGACAAAGGCGCCTTCGGTGCTTGTTTGCCCTCTCACATCAGGATCTGTCTTTAGCTCCACTCCACCTATCTCCTCTTTCCCCTTCTTTCTGACAAGTAGTGCATTAATGCCCTTGTATTTTATTATGATTTGAAGGCAGGGGCCTTACATTGTCAGTACAATACCTTTTCTTTAAAGAAGTGAAATGCCTAAATGAATGTTTTAAATACTTTTTTTTTTCACTTGTACAAATTTCTGTGTGTGTGTCAAAATGGTTAATGCAAATGCTCTAACACCGCTCTCTGGTGCTCATGTGAGAAACAAAATGTTTGCATCATGTCTTGATCTGATTATGACTCTTTTAGACTCTTTTTATTAAAAAAGAAGTAAAACAAAATATAAATAAAATAAAAAGACGGATGATGTTTATCCAACTAAGACGGCTTCTGTTTCCGAGAAACCCAGAAATGGGTCCACTATGGAATTCTCAAAAAGTATTTGCGTCCTCATAAAAATAGTTTCACATTTCCGAGAGCTCTAAACCTGTTCGACTTAACTGTTGCGATGTCGTGCGATGTAACAAGTCGATCTACTTAATGCAGCCTAACAATCCTTTAACGGATTTTTGAGCACTGTAGCAAGAACACAGAAGCTGCACTGTAAAACATGACCGTGATTTTAACAGTAAAAACCTGTTAAATGAATAATGGTAAATTCCTGTAAAATTTACAGGGAAAAAACTGACATTCCCAGAATTCCCTGCATTGCATTTCATCTCATTTTTTTTTCTTTCTTATTTTCTTCTTAGCAGTTCTGTTTATTAGGGTTGTATGTTACATGTAATGTGGTTCAATTGATGTTTATTGCATATTTCAGTTTTAATGGTGTCACCATGATGGTGTTTAGTGTTTGAGTGTTTGTAAAGGACTTTGGGCTCCTTCTATATTTGTTCATCTTTAAAGTAGTGATGGGCAGTTCGGCTCTTTTCAAAGATTTGGCTCTTTTGGCTCGGCTCCCTTAAAAGAGGCTCCCAAATGGCTCTTTATTTAGTATCACTTAGAGCCTTCTTTTTAGCCCAATTTATCAATTGTGAATGTTTATTGTTATACTGTGTTTATTGGTATCATATGTGTATTGGTAAGCAACTTTTTAATTCCTTATTTTTCATAAAAAAAATGCACTGTTACTATTATTTTTAATAAAATTTAATAAAACTTTAATTAAACCATAAAACACAACCACAGCAAACTAATGGTTTCAATCTTTTTAATATTTTAATGATCAAATAATCCTGAAAAAAAACTATTAAGCAGCTCAACTGTTTCCAACACTGATAATAAAACATCAGCATATTATAATGATTTCTGAAAGGTCTGACACTGACCCTGGAGACTGGAGTAATGATGCTTTGTATCACAGGAATAAATTACATTTTAACATATATTCACACAGAAAACTGTTATTTTAAATTGAAATAATATTTCACAATATTACAGTTTTTTCTGGATTTTTAATCTAATAAATGCAGCCTTGATGAGCAGAAGAAATATCTACTGCTCTAAAACTTTTGAACGGTAGTGTATATAAAAAACATATGTAACAAAACACTTATGTCTTTAGCGCAGGTTGGCATTGAGAAATATGAGATGCCTCAGCTTGGATGGGCTGATGCGATTTCTCCTCTCTGTAATTATTTGTCCTGTTTTTTAGAAGACTTTCTGTCTCTCTCTCTGTATCTGGCCCGTACCACTACACACTCGCTATCTTTAAAGCATGCGCTCCCTTTCCTTCTTTCACATAATGGTACGATCCTAGTGGGTCCTCCCATGTGATTAGCCGCATGGTGCTCCCAAGTGAAGCCCCGCCCCCCTTACGGCAGAAGAGTCGGCTCTTCTCGTTCGCTACAAAGAATCGGCTCTTAGAGTCGACTCTTTGCTCCTCGCTTTCCCTCCGGATTATTCTTGTGTTTTGCCTCCACTATTCCTGTTTGCTGATGTCTGACCCTGCCTGTACGACCATGTTTTCCAATAAAGCTTTGCACCCCAGTCCCCTTCGTTAAACAGAGAAAATAAATAAGCATTGTGAGATATAATCGCAGAATTCAGAAGAAAAAAGTAATAATAAAAAAAAAGGTCAAAACTGCTAGATGCAAAAAAAAAAAAAAAAAAAAAAAAAATTAAAATAAAAAAAGAATAAAAATCATAATAAGGTCAAAGTTCAGAGGAATAATTGTGAGATCTTGACTGAGTAATAATATTAACTTGCAATACAGTTATAAATGAGTCAAACACACTGATGTTCCTCACATTCCAGTGATCATGTGAGGAGTGTTTACGTCTCTGGTGTGAATGTGGAGGGGTTTGCTGTAGACACAGAGTCGAGCTGAATACTAAGTGTCAAAGATGAGGCTCGGTTGCCATGACCTCTATCAGGACTTCAGCGCATTCAGACTGTAGCGATCAACAGAACGCTGGTTCTGGAGACGCTCCAACCTCAGCTACAATAAAAACGCTGGACTGCAAGGAGAACAACACACTAAAGCAGCAAGTGAAGGTACAGCAGCGAATGTAGCTTTAATTATTATGTGCTTATGTCTGGAATGGATGGAGACAGTAAAGCCTTTACGCTGGATTAAACAGGTATTAACGCTTATATTAACTGCCACTAATAAGCTGTTGGATTTATTCTGTGCTTTAACAGATCAGTAGGTTCACATGCATCAAACATATATGACTGTATTTAGTGACATTGTTTGCATGGCAATTAAACACATGCTTAATTCCCCTCACTTTCATTGAAGCTGATTTCAATAATATATGTGTCCCTCGAGCAAAAAAAAACAGTCATAAAGGTTTCTTTTTTATTCAATTAAAATGTATACGTTGTCTGAAAACTGAATAAATAAGATAAGGTGCAAATCTGAGGGCGCAAAAATTAATAAAATAAAAAAAGTGAAAATCACTTAAATGAAGTGCAATGCATACTACAAAATTAATAGAAAACTAAGTATGTGATGTATTTACAAAAATAAATGAAATAAATAATAGTTTTATATGCATATATATGTGTGTGTTCTGTGTATATTTCTTATGTAGATATAAATACACACACAGTATATATTTTTTATATTTATACTTACATATACTTAAATTTGTATTCATATAATTTATATCATAAATAAATATATTTAATATATAAACATATACATGCATGTGTGTGTATATTTATATATACATAATAAACACACACACTTATGAAAACAACAACTTTTATTTTGGTTGTGATTAATCGTTTGACAGCAATACTTAAAATAAGAAGAATGTCATGTAATGAAAAAGTGTAACAACTGCAAGATGTCCACTCTGAATTCTTCGAAAAAAAGTTCTATTTTTCACTTATTTTACAGTTTATTTAACAGTACATTGTAAAAACATGGCCTTTCTTACTCAGTGTAGGGTATAAATCAAGAATCTGAAGATTTTACCTGTTTAGGATGTCCTGATCGCTACAGGAGAGTCTTCAGAGCCGCATGAGAGAGAACGAGTGAGTCTGTAAGCGCTGTCATGTGAGGATCTTCAGAACTTCCACAGCAGCTCACCTCACATTCTCACGGCCTGCATTCAGAGCACCAACTGATGCGCAGAAGAAGAAAAAACGTCCACGAAGGGAATTCACATGGAAAGGCTGTGGCTGTTTAACTCTCTCTGTGCCTGAGGGAATCCTCGCACAGCTCTGACAGAGAACACAAGGCCGAAAAACTAACACGTCACATTGAGTTTGACGAGCGAGAGGCTCTTTAAAGCACTAAAACAACAGCAGGCCACAATCAAAACACTGAAAGTGCACAAAAAACACCAGCTCTTACCTGACTCGTGGAGTTGATCAGTAATCGTGGAAAATGACGGTAATACTCTGATCTTAATGACTAACAGGAGGCAATGTGCAGCTTCTTTTATTTTTTTCAGAACTGTTCGGTCCTGCTTTGATTAACAAACGTTGACAGCTTTGGAGCGTCTAACGTTTGGACTTTCAGAGGATAAAGTGGATGAAGAAAGAAACGGATCTGCAACTACACAGTAATAAAAATGAATGTAGGATTTTCTCTGAAATCAAATTTCCCCAAGAAATAACTTTTTTAACACTTTATTTGAAGGACAAATTCTGCATGCATATTACCAGGATACTGACTGTTTATTAACACTAAATAAAAAACTCTACCCCAAACTCTACCCCAAACCTAAACTTAATTACCTTACTAACTATTAATAAGCACATTTAGACAAATGTTGTAATTAATAGTTAGTTAATAGGGAAAATAGGACCTTACAATAAAGAGCAACTTTTTTTTTTACCATTTTCTTAAAAAACATATAATCTATTTCATACACAGATTCAAAAACGTTTTCTTTTCTTTTTTATTTTTGGTGTATATCTGTGTGTAAATATAAAAAATAGTAGGAACAATACTGCAATTGCCAGTAAACACTGTAAAAAAATAAATCATTGGTTGCCGGAATTATACCGTAAAAAATACGGTAACAACCTTCTAATTTATTTATTTATTTACAGTTTTAAGTTACATTTAAAGTTAAATACTGTCATTTCATTAACTGATATGATGTTAATATAATATAATATAATATAATAATAAATCAAGTACTGAGATCTGTTTTGTATCTTTGAAATACACTGATAAGCACCAAATGCACGCAGTGATGAGAAAGTCACATGATGAACCAAAGCCCATCACAAGCAGCTTTTAAAAAATGACTACATGTAGAAGGAGCTCAGAGTCATTCACACAAACACTAAACACCATCATGGTGAGACTCATTACACTGAAATATACAATAAACATTCCTTGAACAACATTACACAGAACATACAACCCTAACACACATGATTTGAAAAAACTAAGAGGAAACAGTGATTTCAAAGAAAAAATATCAAATTCAAACTAAATTTGAAATGCAATGCAGGGAATTCTGGGAGCGTCAGTTTACGGTTTGTCCCTGTAAATTTTACCGAGAATTTACCATTAACCGTTTCTACCGTAGCATTTTCAGTTTTTTTACCATTATAATCACGGTCATTTTTTAAATAATAACAGAGACCAAAAACATTAGACTGAATGAATTGTGGGATTTTCAAGAAAAACACAAGCAGTTGCAAATCACTGAGGATTACATGGAAACTCCTTCAAAGTAGGTTTATAATAATAAGAGTCAAATACCTTGGAAATTCCTTCTATACGGCACTGAACATCCCAAAGTACAGCATGACTGAATGGCTTTACCATAGTGAAGAAATAATGATTTAAAATACGTCAGAGAAGCTCAATGGGATATGAATGAAACTTGCTGAAAACAAGCAGCAGAAGGGTGGTGTTGGTGTTTGAACAGAAGCCAGATAATCTCAAACATATTGCTCTCCTGCGGCAGGTGGTTTGTTGGTGTTTGCATACATCTGAGGGTGTGTAACATACCAGACCACCTGATGATCCGCTTGCTTTCACAGAAACCAGGGCCTTTCGACCTGTGCAAACCAAGATCAAAGATCCTCAACACTTCAAACCAGCCTTCATTAACGAACACTATTCTATTAGAAACGGTCAACTTTACCCTCAAAGGCCTAAATTTACTCCCCAAATAACCCACATTCTGAGAGTTAAAGGTTGTGTTCACATTTCGCCCATTTAAATTAATGACCACCTTTATATACACGCTTCCGATACCGAAACATTAATTGTGATACAAAAAACAGCTTTTAAACAACAAACATATTCAGACAAGCTGTCAATAAAGATTATTGTACAATTTACAAAAAAAATGCTACGTCGCTCTATTCGCTTCAAAATGTCGCGTATGCATCACATTGACTTATTCGTTGTAATTTTGTCTTTGAACTTCCGTTTTCTGCAACAGCTCTATATGCATAGGAAGATGCTTTATAAACAGCTGTTTCTATGGGCTGCGATACCTAAGCTGCACATGTCTATGTCCTATTTTATTTTATTACGTCTATTTCTTCACGTAAAATCTGGATGCGTCAATTTGTAAATTATATGGGTCTAGCTTCCGGAGGTGGGCGTGTCCAGCGACGCGACACAGTTCAGAATCTCTCTACTTTATGCAAATAAGGAGAAACGTTCGGAAGCGACAGCCAATAGGAAAGAAGACGATAGTGCTCACGTGCTCATTCTCCTTTCAGCTCCAGCTGTGATGACGGCGTTTGCGTATTGCCATAGATAAACGTACACAGCGGGAAAAAGTACTCTCTGTTTCTCATTCATTTTTGTTTGTATGTATGGACTTAGTGTATATTAATGTTATACTCTGTTATTTGCCTCCAAAATGTTTGTATTTAGCGGCAAGAAACCTATTCGCTGTCAACAATGACGTTACTAAGAAACCAGTAATTAGATCGCCCACTAGTGACGTCATCGCCAGCCTCTAGCGACAGAAGTCACCGCTAGCAAAGAGTATAGAAGTACTTCTATACTCTTTGCCGCTAATGTGGACGAGGCACCGGAAGCCTCACTCATAGACTTACTTCCGCGTTGAGAAAAAAAGGTACATAATCTATTGCTGTTAAAAAGTAGTTGGCCGGTAAAGTGAATTTACTTATTGTAGCGTTTACTGAAGTTATATTGCACATTCAAGCTAAAAATGGTTTCATCTACCTTAAAACTGTTTTAAAATAAATGCTGCATGCAGAATGGTATAACAAAACCAATGTCAAATATAACTTTAAATCCTAAGTGCAATTAGGAAAGTTGTTTCATAAAAAAAAAACACACATGCTTTTTGTTTTTGTCATTACATGCATTTATTTGAGAGGGAAAAGCCATACACATCTCTTTGTGTTTACCAGTACAGTTTGATTAATTTAACAGGTAATTTTAAAAATTACTAAAAATAAAGCATTACAAACATCGGGTTGGGGGGCAGCACAGAAGTGTTGATTTCAAGGTCAAAGACAATCTGGATGTAGAGGCAAAGCTTCTCTGAAGCCTGGCAGATAGACGTCAGAGTCGACATCAACCAGACATCAAAGAGAGAGAGAGTGAGAGACAGAGAAAGAGTGAGAGAGAGAGAGAGAGTGAGAGAGAGAGAGAGAGAGAGAGAGACTGAAAAGCACCAACCACAGAGCCTGGAATGGTGAAAAGTACTACACCGATCAGCTCAAGCCTCGCTTCGTTTGCCCTAGAATCACACGTTTGTCTGACGATGGCGCCTTCTCTCGAGGTAAAGTGTAGTCTCTAGTGTCTCCAGCGGCAGTAGCTTCACACAAGCGTAGTGTTTTCTTCATGAAGTCTTGTGCTCCGGCACTCCTACTGCCTCGTTTCATTCACGCTCGATTCACATAATATACTCTCCCAGAGCTCCAGCCCTATTTATATAAATCAATCCACAGAGCCCCACCCCTTTCCCAAACCCCCACCAATCAAAATAGGAAAACTTTCAACTTAATATTTGCTCTTTATAGAATCTGAAAATATACACCAAAGGGGGGGAAATCCCACAACAGCAGCTTAAAAGAAAAAGATGGGGAACATGAAGAGAAAAAAAAAAATCACACAGACTCAGGTTGTTTAAAATAAATACAAACTGATTCAGCCAAGCAGCCAGAATAAAGAGCTGAAAAAAGGTTTAAAGGCAACTGTCTTCGGATGGGTAAGTATGGTGGTGACACACGGTACCGATGGAAGACAGCATGAGTGTTTGAGACAGCAAGAGAAAGTGAAAACTGTACAGCTCGTACAGATGTCTGAATCATTCAGATGACTCGCTAAATTGTTCCACACTTTCACGCAGGTCTCAGAAGCACTGGTTGATGAAGGGAACCCGGTGAGATCAGAAGGGGGTGTGTTGACCGATTCCTGAGCAGCAGGAACTAACGGAAAGCAGTGTTTTTGTGTTAACCAGACACTAATAATGACAAACACACACAGAGACTTGTCACGAAACAACATCCTCCTGCTTGGAAGCCAAAAGCAATTAAATGTCTTTGCGTGTTCCAGCCTCTGTGCTGCATTATAACCTCCAGTCCACCGGGGGGCGGCGGAGAGCGGCCCTGCGCCACAGTCGACAGCGTACCGGGGAGGAACTGAAGGAGGTCGCCGGGAGAGCGCGCGTGTGTGTTTCTCTGCATGTGCGTCTTTGGTAACTGTGTGAACGTACAACTTTACGGTAAAGGTTTGAATCGCAGAAGAGGTTTTCGTCATTTCAATCAAAGTTGGACACTGCAGGAAAGGTGAGTCCTCTGTGTTCTGATGCAACGATTGGAAAATTGGTGGAAAAGACATGAGAAAGATCGAGGAATATGAGCGGGTGGCGTGTGGCGAGAACAAACCGGCCCTTCTGATTCTCTCGGCATGTGTGGATCCTGAGAAAGAGACAAAGACGGGTTAACTTCACCCACCAGACTTACTTGGAAGCACATGGTTGAGTTATTATTCCAGGAATTCCTTCATAAACATGGGAATTTCCTTGCATTACCTTGGTTACAGCATTACGGTGCATCTCTGCTGGTGTCCAGACTGGCATCAAGGAGAAGCTCCTCTAAATCCTGCCCACAGCTCAGCTCTGCTGTCACGCTCACTGAGACACACACACACACACAGAATCATTCTCTGCATGCTCAACAGAGCTATACTCTAATATAAACACTGCTGTTACATCAGTTTCAGACTGTTTTTATACTCCCTAATATTGGTATCTGACCCAAAAACCCATATTGGTCATGGAATCAAGCTCCAATACCTAAAAATGCTAGACCTACCTAAAAAAACCTAAAAGCCTCACTTTGGATGCCTCACATCCAAGCCATCGCATTTGTGAATATTTGCCGAATGTCCAGTGCTTATAGAGCCCCAAATACCAGGGCAGACAGGCACAAGCACAGTAATCTACCTTGTGAACAGTTAAAAGTTCTTCCTAAGGTGTACCTTATATTTATTTGTTAAACACCCAAGCATACTTTGCACTCAAGCTCTTTCTGGCTCTTTCTCGCAGTCGCATCAGAGTTGGTGTGAACAGGTTTTAGGAACAATGTAAATGTAATTGAATCCAGTATTGTGGCATGATGCATTAACTCACCGTGCTCCATAATGCAGCTGGCTGGTTTGGTTCCCTCGGGTTCAAGCAGGTGAAAGGCAAATTCTGGCTTCAGGCCGTTGGGCAGCGCTGCTCCCGTCCTCACAGCCGGATGAGCTTCAGCTTCTTCTGTAGAGATCTGCTCAGGAGACCTGCAGTCCTCCTTACCGGTAGCACCTGGATGAACCTCCCGCAGCTGTTCTGGACACGGTACGGCTTTCAGGTTTAGTCCTGACACTGATGTCTCTGTTTGGATGTGCTCGGTAAACGCCTGGTCCTTCTCCTTTACATTTTGCGACGTTTCTGTGATTGTAACCTCAGCCAACTGCTGCTCTAAGTGAGTCTGATCGGCCGGATTGTGGTCAAATGGCGTGGCAGGTTCCTGCGCGGTTTCCGATGACGACTCCTTCACCTTCTCCTGCTTATCCGCAAGCGAAGAGGCTGCTGGTGCTGTTGCTAGCGTTAATGCTGTTTGCTTGGAGGGTGAATCTGAAGGTGCTTTTGTATCTGTTTGTGAGGATGTTTGGCTCTCTGCCGCCCTCTGGCCAACACCTTTCGCCAACGCAGTCATCTGCTGCTGCTCCGGGGGGCTTTCCACGCGGGTTACCATAAAGATTTTGTGTCCTCTGCCAGGACTGGACACTGAAATGCAGCGGCCAGGAGATGCTGGGGCTCCGGGAGTGGCGCTGGCTTCGGTCACCGTTATTCCCGCCGGAGATTCTGCTGGAGGAGGCGTTGGGGCCACGGCTTTACTGGTGCTTATTGCAGGGATAGGAATGGGAGATGTGGTGTTTGCAGAAGATTTGGGCTCCTCGGGTGAGTCCTCGTCCTCGGTGTCCGAGTCGGAGTCGTCTTGTAGTGTGGGTTGTTGATCTTTGACCTCTTGGCTGTCGGGTACGCTGCCCTCGACGGTTGCGCCTCCCTGACCCGCGGTGCTTTCTTCTTCGGTTTTCTCAGCCGATGCTTCTTCTTCCTCTTGAGTTTGGTCCTCTGTGGCGATTTCGGCCATTGAAACCGAGAGCCTCATCTTATGCTCCGTCTCCTCCTTCTCTCTGGCCAGGATGAAGTTCCTCTTGCAGCCGTTCTGAATGTCTGCCAGCAGGGCGCGCTGCGTCTCAATGAAACTCTTCACCTGTGAAGAAAGAAATGTAGTTTGATGCTCTATGAAGCGAAATCCTCTCCCCTTCCCATTTAACACCCACTCACCGTCTCTTTCTTGGGCTCTCGGTCCAGGTCGAGTCGGAGCAACGATGTGTTGACTTTAAAGGCGAGCGTGAGAGCCATGAGGCCTCCGGTTTTAATTTCATTCTCCCGCATGTCCAGCCGGAGGAGCCTCGGACTGTCAGCGATGAATTCTGCGATAGCCACCGCTCCTAACACACGAACAAACACATCTACACATCCACACAAGAAACTAATTAATTGTCATTATGACACTCTCGCTCTAGAGCTCACCTTCACAGGAGAGTTTGGTGGAGGCCAGACCCAGTCTAAGGATGGACCGGTTTGCTATAAGTCCGTCTTTTAGTTTGTGCACTCCTTCGTTCCCCACCGCATTATGACCGAGGTTCAGTGTTTCCAAACTTTGAGTGAAAGGCTACAGGAACGGAGAGCAAACGAGATGCATTGGTGAAAGCAGAGAGAGCTGGAAGAACTGACTCTGAAGAAAATGCACGCGTTCGATCACGTAACCAGTTGTGAGGACCAGAACGGACTGCAGTGCATACAAAGCTGTGAGAACGTGTGTGTGTGTTTTGTCCTTAATTAACCAAAAGACGGCAGGACACACGTAAACACGAGCGCTGCATGGTCAGCAGCTGGCAGACACACACACACACCATCCTCTCACTCTGACTGAACCAGGCTGAGCTCGTGTGTTTGGAGTGGATGTGCTCTATTATGGGTCATTTTACAATGAGGCCTAAGAGGCTAGTGTTTGGCTCACTATGATCTTTTGAAAGAAGACTCTTAAGCTCAACAAAGTTGCTTTGTCTTAATTAAAAAATGCAGTAATTTTGTGAAATATATAAAATAGCTGTTGACTGTTAAACTATTTATTTCTGTGAACAAATCTAAATTTACAGCATCAATACTGCAGTGATCCTTCAGAAAGCTTTGTAATGTGCTGATTTGCTGCTCAAGAAATATTTCTGATTATTAGCAATGCTGAAAACAATTGTGCTGCCCCATATCTTTGTGGAAAGTAATATTATAATACTGTTATTCAGCATTCCTTAATTCAGTTAATAATTGTATCCAGTAAGGACGCATTAAAATGGTCAGATGTAAAAGCAAACATTTATAATGCTACAAAATATTTCTATTTGAGGTTTTATTTAGAGTTTAAACACCTATGCAAGTGTAAACTTTCACTATAACGTATTTGAAGTTAAGTTATTGATGCTTATTACATTGTCGGTTGATTTTTGTGTTTTGTTCGCCGAAAAACATTCATGATAGGTGCAGAGATATGTAGGTACATCTAACTTGCTGCACTATTTACGACTATTTTCAGTTTAGAAAAAAATGTAAAATGTCAATAAATAAGTTGTGTGTGACTCTTGAAGGAACAGCATCACATCCTCTCGAAGCACTGTTTGAAGAATCGATCTTCCAGCATCTAGCAGGAAGTTTGGGGAGCTCATTTTTAGTCCATCTCCTGTCTTGAAATGTCTGTCTCGCAGAAAACCTACTGCTAGATTCAAGATTCAACATCAATATTAGTTATTAAGATTGATGTGGTTTGGGACTGGTAAAATGTTATAGTTAAGATGTTAAAATGAATTTTAACTTGCATAATACGCAGTGTATTTCTTTCAGGTTTACACACATCTGACAAATACATTGGTGTGGAATAGTCTGTGAGAGTAGTTTTGGGACAGAATCCGATGGAAATTTGCTTTGTTGTGTTGCTCTTGGTTTGAATGAGTCCTAAAGATGTGGATTTGCTCATGGAAACGTTTGTGACACAGTTGTGTGTGTTTACCAAAGCGGCGGCCATGTATCCCATGCCATTGTGTGTGAGCTGGTTGTTCCAGAGCACCAGAGTGACCAAACCCTTCCTCTGCTCCTTCAGACCCTCACATATATACGCCAACCCTAAGGAAACCGGCAAAAGCAAATACAGCGGCTTCAACGACAAGGGCAAACATTACTGAAGCAGGAGATGAGTCACTAAGACGTGGAGCAGATGTGGAGAGAGGGAGAGAGGTCAGACCTGAGTCCAGTATGTGATTGTTTCTCAGGTCCAGAATCTGGATGTTGTAGTTGAACTTCAGGAGGTTGCCCAGCTGAGCCGAGTCCTGCAGACCGTTCAGCTTGTTTTCAGCCAAATACAGCTCTCTGAGGTTCATGTTCATCTTCAGTGCTGTGGCTGAACACACGTGTGAAACAAAAAAACGGACTTTTAACTAACGTTTCTAATATTTCAAAACGAACACTTACTGAATTAAATGTGTGCTTGATCATCCATCATTATTCTTTACAAAAGTAAGTCTCAGATATGATCATCTGGCTTTTAGGGAAGGTTTATTTGTATAACTTTCAATCAATACTGTATGATATATGCATTATTGGTTTTCGTTAAACGAATTAAATATCATCTTACGAAGACATATGATTGAAAATCTAGCTTGATGGCTGATATTAATATTCATAAAATCTCTGAATAGAACTGAACTGTTTTTCATCCATGTTTTCAGTATATCAAACTATACAAGCCATAGAAGCCTGATGCATAAAACACGATACTGAACAGGAAAAAA